>JAHQIV010001421.1:0-11810 GCA_030463285.1 Phytophthora europaea
GCCTCACCACGCGACAGATCGCCGGGCTGCCGGCCTTCGTGGAGATCGTGCAGTCCAACCCCAAGGCCTCCATCGATGCCCTCCTGGCGACGGTGCTGGAGCGCCACGGCGTCTCGCTGGAGAAACAGATCCGCCTCGTGTACCGAGCCAGAGACCTGGTGCGCAACGGCAAAGCCGCCGTCAGGAGCTCCATTTTGCCCAGTCAGGGCGCGCCGCTGCCGCCGAGGCAGTACGTGCAACGCCGCGTCAAGTCTTCGCAGGAGACCAAAAAGTCAAAGAACCCGGACAGGATGGCGTGGACGCAAGCGCTAGTCGAGTCGCTGTTGATTGAGAGGATCGTCAAGCACGGGAGGGAGTTCCTGGAGTCCGTGGAGCCGTCGCAGCATCGGCAGCTGTGGGACGTGATTCACAGGGACTTTAATGCGATGCATCAACTGTCCGTCACGGTGACGCAACTGCGTGCCAAGTTCCGGTACTTGCAAGAGCAGTATATTAAAGTTCGAGCTGAAGAAGAGGAGGCGGAGAGAAATGCTGAGAAGCTCGTGGTGTACCCGCGCTGTTGGGATATGCTGGCCGAGTACTTTGGAGATGAGGTCCCTCACAGCAGTCCAAGCTTGGAGATTGAGGAGAAAGACGGGGTTTTAGTGACGGAGACAATGGACACCCAGGCAGTGAGTGCTGCGACTAGCAGCGGGGAGATGGTGGCTGCCCAGTCAGCACCTGTTCCGTTCGTCCAGTCGGTCCCTCTACAGGCCGTCGCGTTCCAGTCGGTGTCGATGCAAACCCCGTTCCAGCCGATCTCTTTGCAGCCAGTCGCCCAGTCGGCACCTGTCTACTCTGTTCCTACGCAGGTAGTAGTAACCCAAACTCAAGCTTCAGTTATCAGACAGGAGGCCTCACCTGAGGGGGGGTTGAAAAGGAGGAGGGTGACTGCTCCGGTTGCCCAGCAAGAACCACGCACTGCTGTATCGCCCTACGCTATCCCATCCCATGCGCCTCCTGTTCCTAGTGACGTCGTGGAGAAGCTCGAGACGATTCAGAACACGCAGAACGAGATGTCTAAGTCTATGGATGGCATGAAACAAGTAGTGGAGCAGTATAACGAGGCCATTCGAAGTTTGCAGCAAGCACTAAACCAGTCAAACCAAGTTAACGCGGCGCTGCTGGACTTCTTGAGACGTAAACCGCCTCCTGCGTAGGAGAACATGCATCTGATTCACAATACATGTATGTTTACCTCACCTTCAAACTGAAAGTGAAACGGATTCTGTTGTGTACTTTTCTTTTGAGGACTATCTGCAAACCACTCCACACACACGCGTTTACTTCCTCCTAAGCCGCGGTGGCCTGTTGGTGGTGCTGGTTTTCGTGAACCTGGAGCTCGCGTCGCAAAATTTTGCCGGTGGCGCTCTTCGGAATCGCCTCAATAAACTCCACCTGGCGCACCTTCTTGAAGGGGGCAACCTTCGAGGCCACAAAGTCCATCACGTCCTCCTCCGTGATTCCCACCGCGTTCGTAGGGTCCTTCAGCACTACGTAGGCCTTGGGGATCTCCTCGCCGAAGGCATCCTTACCTCGGACGCAGCAGGCATCTGAGATCTGCGGATGGTGGTTCAGCACGTCCTCCAGCTCAGCTGGTGCGACCTGGTGACCTTTGTACTTGATCAGTTCCTTCACGCGGTCGACAATGAACACAAAGCCATCCTCATCGATGAAGCCGATGTCGCCAGTCCGCAAGAACCTGTCTTCGGTGAACACGTTCTTGTTGGCCTCGGCGTTATTCGAGTAGCCCAGCATAACTTGTGGACCCTTGTACAGCAGCTCCCCGTGCTCGCCCACGCCCAGATCCTTGTCAGTGGCTGTGCATTTCACGCGAAGCTGGGTATTCGGCAGCAGACGTCCAACGCTTCCCTGATTATGGCGAAGCAAAAGCGTTTTGTCAGTCAACTAACCCCAGCACTGCCTCAAGAATTCAAATGAATCTCTTACCGGTTTGCGATACGCATCTTCAGCGTAGTTGACAGCTGGCGAAGCTTCAGTCATTCCGTAGGCTTGCTTCACAGTAACCTTCAGTCGGTCCTTGACCAACTTCTCCACTTCCTTGCCCATCGGTGCACCGCCAGACACGAGAAATTTGGTTGCCGAAATATCGTATTTCTCAACAAGAGGGTGGTGGGCGAGGAACAGTGCAACAGGCGGAGCAATGTGTGCTGCTCGGATCTATACAACCGATACAAACGACGAGCGATTAGTCTTTGTTGCAACCAGCCAAGCAAGTAATGCACGCTGCTTACCTTGTAGGTGGACAGAGCGTTCAGGAACGTCTCCGGGTCAAATCGCGGCAGAACCACCTTGGCAGCACCTTGGTACAACGACAAGTGCAGCATCATCATGCCGTAGATGTGGAAAAACGGCAGCAACCCCAGCGAGCATCCGCACAGATCCTGAACATGGTCGACTTGCACTGCGTTTGACAGGATGTTCTTCGCGCTCAACGCAACGCCCTGAAGTGTCGTATATCAATGTCAGTTGAGGTCTTCATCAAAACGTGGTTTGGTCACACTGCGCTTACCTTGGGGATGCCCGTCGTTCCGCTGGAAAATGGCAGAAGAACGTTGCTCTCCGGGTCAATGTTATCGAACTGGAACGAGGCGTCGTCGTGTTGAACCAGCTCACTACACATCAAAAACAAATGAAACCAGTTAGCTATGTCCCTTGAAGGTTGGTCCAAATGAAACGCTGAACGTACTCGATGCTGGAGAGGCCTTCCTCCGTGTCTTTGCCGTGGCCCATCGTGTAGATGAACTTCTTCTCAACGCCACACAATTCGGCCGCCTCGACTGCGGTTTTCTCCAGCTCCTTGTGGGTAATAATGTACTTGGCCTTAGCCGCCTTCATCTGCACCTCCAGCTCGTCTGGAAGGAACATAGGCGACGCAGGAGAGCACACCGCACCCAGTGAAGTCAAAGCTACACCACCGGAACAACACGATCAACACGTGCAGTCAGCAATCCGTTGCCTCTGGTTTAACATAAGCAAAAAACGTACCGAGCACCACCGTGGGGTAGTCCAAGCAGTTGAACGAGTGCACGATGACCGCCTGCGCAGCCAACAACAATGTCAGCTTCTCAATACACACAGCAATGACCCCTAACGTATCTGCGGATGCTGTCACGTACGTCTCCCTTCTTGACGCCGTCCTTCGCGAGAGCGATGGCAAACCTCCTCGCTCGCTCGTGGAGCTGCTTGAAGGTGATGCGCTCGTGCGTGATGCCGTCGATGAAGGCCGGCTTGTCCGCGTGGACGCTCAGTTGGTCGCTGACGATGTCCCAGATGGTTTTGTTGGGGATCTCCACCTCCGGGTGCGGCGACTCGTGCACAACCATGGAGAAGGATCGGAAGGTGAGCGGGGACGTTGACGTTGACAGTGGGCCGGGACATCGCAGGATGCGGGGGGCGGCATTGCGGAGGCTCGAGCGAGCGGATGCGGCGCGGAGGAATCGGCGAGCGAGCATGGCCAGTGAGGGGCAGAGGTGTCTCTGTGTGTGTGTGGAGGATTAGCGCTCGGGGCTGTGACTTGTGGGCTATGAGGCGAAATTGCGACTGACGCACGTCGAGCACGGCTGGCCAAGTTGAACTTTATCGGGGGTTCAAATTGGCCAATGGGAGCATGGAGTTTGCAGCTAGATATGTAAATATAGAGGTTAAATATGTAAATAACTTGCGTTAAACAGGTTGAAGTTGTCGTGATATCGTTAATCAGCTTCGTTTGCAAATCACCGGGACAGTCCGCAGCAAAGAGATCGGAGCGGCCAGCATCTGCAAATTGGAGCTCGGCTGGTGCGACGTGTGACTGCCCGGTATGGCTGGCCGATATACTGTATGGTTCTGTGTGGCGACGTCGGCAGCATCATCGGGAGATCGATCCAACTGTGCAACCAGGTCGGCCCTTGACGATCCAGCCGCCCAGATGCACTCTCCCCGAGCCGAAGGGCTTCCGATGAGGACAGCGGTACTTATTGGCACACTAGCTAGCAACACTCGAGGTGCGCTGCTAAAGCTGTGAGTTGAACGCCGATCCCATCGATGGTATGATTCTAGTGCTCATACATCGCAAACGCCTACGTCGACATTGTTGAAGTTGCAGCGGTTCATGTCAACGGCTTGATTTCAAATCGCAGGGACACCGGGCAACGAATGCTCGGTGAGCACGTGTGCCGAACGTCCTCCCCGAGATGGCTACACTGTGCGTTGATTCGACGCCGTTGAAGCGCGCGATACATGTATTCAGCGGGGAAGGCGCGCCCCCTAACTCAACTATCGGTGCTGCAACGAGCTACGTTGTGCGAAGGGCAATTACACCAGGATATCTTCAGCAGAGCGACATAAGATTGGTGCTTGGCAAGAACTCGAGATGCTTTGGGAGTTGGCATGACGGACACATACTTTCAGAACGGTGCAAGCTTCGTCGCTAGCGCTCCGTCTCGGCAAGTCCTTCCCAACCAACTTCATGAAGAATAGATGGCACTGGAAGCCAGAGCTCCTGGCCGGCATAGCACACGAAGGAACGCTCCAGGACGCGTTCGGGAACTGCCAACGCAAAAGGGCATTTTGGGGAGTTGCGCGTAACGGCGAAGTCTGAAATGTCCTTCCTGGCTTGGGCGAGTCAGCATGAACACTTGTGCCCAGGAATTCAAGTCTTTCCAACTCGGGCTGCCAACGAGCCCGAGCATTGCTTCGCTCGAATTGTCCGACGCACTTTACTCGGGGCGTCTTATGCTGATTACGCTCTGGACTGAAGCTCGGCGGAACAACTATCGGAGCCCGACACCATTGGAGCTGGCTGAGGCGGTGACGAGATCCGGATCCGCTCACCTTGCCGCTGCCAACCTACCCATTACGGACCATGCTCTCGCGGGCTCAGCTTGTTCCGCGAGAGGATCAGCTTGAAGTTGGCGGACTGGGTGACGATGCCAATGCCCGATACTTTCCATGATCGATTTAACGGAGGCATCCAGACCGCAGCGCTGTTGGGCGAACTCGTTGGTCAGCGACCGAGTCAAGCTGGTGCTTCCACGCTTCACCGTTCGGGTTGAGTTTCTGCCGTTTGCTTGGTATGTAGATTTTCCTGCAGTAGAACGGCATGGCGGACGTTTCCGAGGAGTCGTGTGGGCAGGGCTGTATCGTTCTCGGCAGGACTCTCCGCTCTTCGTGAGTTCGGTCGCTCCTGGTGGTAACTTGTGCTCTCGCGTTGGCGAAACGATCGGTCTCATTGCCGCTTTTGCACTCGACTCCTCACACCTACAGCATCACACGACCAACGAACGCGACATCTCGGTCGCTCCTGTTGACCTCCTGCATCGAAGCGTCCGACTAGTAGACCGCTTCGACGATGAACCACGGGTACGCTCACAGCCATGCCGGGTTCCCGTTGCGCTCCGACTTCTTCCGCAGCCTCCCCCTGGCCAAGTTCAAGAACGACAAGCTCTACCGGTTAGCCAAGTCCAACGCCCTCGCGTGCTTGAACCAGTCGTTCAACGAGCAATGGAGATATGTGCCACCCGAGAAGGACGGCACGCAGATCCGCAAGGACACGAGCAACATGGCGGTCTCGTACCGACTTGTGCGTGCAGCCACGGTGCTGCGCTGCCAGGAGCACGAGGTCAACCAGGTGATTGCCAATACCCACTCCGAGAGCTGGCGCGAGTTCATGCGGAAGTGCTTCGGCAAATACTATATCGATACTCTCATCCTGCACAACGTCATCAAGCCCAACGACGTCAGCCCGAGTTCCACGTTCACCAATAGCTCCAGTGACGGTGCCAAACAGCAAGAGCGCACTGCTCGTTCGAACAGTCAACCGGAAGGAAGCAGCACTGGAGAATACGTAGAGATCAATCTGGATAAAGACACTCCAGCTGAAAGTGACGGAAGACGCGGGAGCGTCTGGGAGAAAGGAGCAAACCACAACGCCGACACGTACCAACGTCGAAACTCAGACACCAGCTCGGTGGATACGCCATCAGGCAAGTTGGCGTCGGAATGCAGCAGCTCCAACACTGAAGAGCGACTAAAGGAAGAGGCTGCCGCTGCCGCGGATGGCCTGGGCGAACAAGCTGAAGAAATGCTGACTGTAAAGTGGGCGGCTTTCGAGACGGGGATCTCCGGGAAGCGTGATATCTGCCTCGTGGACTACCTCTCCTTGGCTTACATCCCGAACTCGGAACCACGCCAGCGTGTCCATGTTTGGTGCTTCACGTCCGCGGATGGTGAGCGCGTTGGCTGCATGGGGCTCAAGGACACACACCACGTGACGCGCACGACGCTCACGAAATTGGGCGTCTTCTGGCGCAAAGTCTCCGAGGACGAGACGGAAGTGATCGTTTGTGGCAGCTTCCCATCCAAGCACGCGCCGATGGTTAGCGCTATCTTGCTGGGCTGCCTCAACCGGCTGCAGGGCATTGTGGAGGATCTGCGCATGAGCAGTCAGCTCTACATCCAACGGGCGACGTGGGTCAAGAACAACGAGCGCACCACGTGCAACCTCTGCACGCGTAACTTTCATGCGTTGCGACGCAAGCATCACTGCCGTCGATGCGGGGAGGTTGTGTGCTCGGACTGTTCTACGGTCGCAACGATCGACCTGCCAGCCATCGGCTACTCCAAACTGAGACTGTGCAAAGTTTGCTCCATCCGAGCACGCACCACTCCACTCAGACAGGTTGCCAAGACCAACGTGTTCGATCACCTCGTGCGTGCACGCAGCCTCAGCAACGTCGGGTCGTCAGGAGCTGCCTCATCTTTTACTCGCTCGTCGTACACGGAGAACAACCAAATGAGTCACGAGGACAGCTACAGTCACAGCGTCACCTCGGACTTGGCCCCATCGTTTACAGGTCACGGGGACGGACGCTCCAATTCGACATACGCCGCGAATAACAGCACTAACACCAGCAACCACGAAGATCTGGTGTCTTCGTGCGATTCCTTCAACGAGTACACCATCTCCACGCACAGCCCTGAAACAAGTGATGCCCCCATCGATATCAACGACGTCACAGCAGTGGTGCACCCCATGACGGCGTGTTTGGGCACCCCTACCGAAGAATACGACGACTTCATCGATGAGCATTGTCTGAAGACGCAACTGTGCGCCATGGAGCAGAAGAAGCGCTCAGCCGGCAGCAACAGTAACATGTTTGATCTTCTGTGTGAGTTGGCATGCCAGACACTGAACTGTCCCGTTGCGTCGGTCTCGATCGTGGACGACAAGGACAACTTCATCCGCTCCGCTGTCGGACTCCAAGGAAACTCCGCGCTCGAAGGTGAAATGTCCGTCTTCATCGAAAAGATTATGGGCTCGACTCCGACCATCGTGCTGGACGCCAGTGTCGACAAGCAGGCGCTGAAGTTTTTCTCGCTGCGGTCACTGCCAGCTATTCGCTTCTTCGCCGGCTGTCCGATCTACTCGCGTACTGGGAAGAAGCTTGGGTACGTCTGCGTGGCCGACTTCTCCAAACGCGACACGCTTGGGGCTAGTTGTGCATTCACGATGGAGAGACTCGCCACACTTGCTGTCACCACGATGGAGCGCAACATCACCATCAAAAACAACAACGCCAGCAACAACGTCGAGGAGGCCGACTTCACCAAGCGAGTGCCACCACCGACGCCCATGCACCCGGCAATGCTCTTCGATCGACCTAATGGCAGCAGCTCTACAGCTAGAAACCACAGCAGTGGTAAGGATCAAAGCGCTCACTCGGAGGCATTGGTCGGGCGTGTGTACGAGATTGTGGAAGATGAGATGCCGCCGGTGACAACGCCGTCAACTGTCAACTTGAATCCCTCACCGAATGCAGCACGGTCTGGCACGGGTGAACGAAGTGCGGGATACTACGAAGCGCAAGAACGCATGCGTAAGCTGTTGCTCAAGTCTTACAACACGCAGCAGCAACTAGCGACCGGTGGATCGCAGTAGGCAACGTCACCGTTCACTGTAGCATTACATTTTGTGTGTCCTGAGGACATCACAGTGCTTTCGTTGGTATGGATAGGTTTCTTTAGGTATTGTAGCTAAGCGTTTTCGCACATGGGAGTCGTGTTTTTTTTCTTCTACTTCGCCAAAGCCGACCTAACGAATATGAGTCCTGTGCAATAGCTTACTCGTCCGTGACGCAGCCCTCCGAGGCAGACTTCACGTTCTTGATGAACTTGTACAACGTACCGCGAGTGGCCTTCAGAGGAGGAGCAACCCACTGCTTCTTACGCTCCGCCATCTCCTCAGCAGTCACATCCACCAGGTCAATGCGGTTCTTCTCCGCGTCGACCGTGATCGTGTCGCCATTCTTGACCAGAGCGATGGGGCCACCAACCTGTGCCTCGGGCGTGATGTGGCCGATGATGAAACCGTGCGAGCCGCCGGAGAAGCGGCCATCAGTAAGCATGGCAACGTCCTTGCCGAGACCAGCGCCCATGATCGCAGACGTGGGTCCAACTGCATCATAACAAAAAGTGAGTTAGTGGCGATAACAATCCATTGCAAAACTCCGATAACGTGTACGTACGCATCTCCGGCATGCCGGGGCCACCCTTCGGGCCTTCATAACGGATAATGACAACGCTGCCCTTCGTGATCTCGTTGTTTTCCACAGCCGCAAGCATGTCTTCTTCGCAGTCGTACACCTTCGCCGTACCAGTGAAGACAAGACCCTCCTTGCCAGTAATCTTGGCCACCGAGCCCTCCGGAGCCAGGTCACCGCGAAGAATACGCAAGTGCCCGCTGGACTTCAGTGGACGATCAACCGGGTGAATGATCTCGTGGTTATCTGACAGATCCGGCACGTTCTCGAGATTCTCTGCAAGCGTCTTGCCGGTCACCGTGAGAACATCACCATTAATGTAGCCCTGTTTCATAAGGTACTTCAGGACAGCCGGGGTGCCACCGACACGGTGGATATCTTCCATGACGTATCGGCCACTCGGCTTGACATCGGCCAGGAACGGCACACGCTCGCTGACCTTTTAGAAGTCGTCGATGGTCAACGGAATGCCGGCCGCACGAGCAATTGCGATCAGATGCAGCACCGAGTTGGTCGATCCGCCCAACGCCATCGTAATCGTGATAGCGTTCTCGAAAGACTCGCGACAAAGAATATCAAGCGGCCTGATGTTCTTCTCCAGCAGCAGCTTGATGGCCTCACCAGCGCGCAGACACTCGTCCTGCTTCTCCTCCGACGAGGCAGGAGCGCTGGAAGAGTATGGCAGACTCAGACCCATCGTCTCAATGGCCGTAGCCATCGTGTTAGCAGTGTACATGCCACCGCAAGCACCAGCCCCAGGGCAAGCGTGACGAATGATGTCGTGACGCTCTTCCTCCGTGATCTTGTTGGTCAAGTACGCGCCGTAAGCCTCCGAGGCGGAAACGTAGTCAATCGTCTTTCCCTTCGACGTGCAGCCAGCACGGATTGTGCCGCCGTACACCATGAGCGACGGTCGGTTCACGCGGGCCATGGCGATGACACACCCAGGCATGTTCTTGTCGCACCCGGGGATGCAGATGTTGGCGTCGTACCATTGGCCGCCCATGACCGTCTCGATCGAGTCGGCGATCAGGTCGCGCGACTGCAGACTGTAGCTCATGCCGTCCGTGCCCATGCTGATGCCGTCGCTCACGCCGATGGTGTTGAAGCGCAGACCTACGAGGCCCGCGGCGTTCACGCCCTTCTTCACCTCGCCCGCCAGGTCCAGCAGGTGCATGTTGCACGGGTTGCCCTCCCACCACATGGAGGCGATGCCCACCTGCGGCTTGTCCATGTCTTCCTCGGTCATGCCCGTGGCGTACAGCATGGCCTGCGAGGCGCCGCGCGCCTTGGGCTGCGTCACTGTGGCGCTGTAGCGGTTGATGCGCACGCCGTCGACGGACTTGGGCGTGTCGGCGCAGGAGGTGGCGAAGGCGCGTTGCAGCAGCGTCTTGCGCACGGGAGATCCAGCACCGGAACGCAGCATGGTCTTGCTCAGCATCTCGAGGGCTTGCGGGGTTCGAGGTGTCTGCAGGAATGAGCGGCGCTGACGTCTGTCGGATACCGTGTGATGGGATCTTTTCTGGTGGTGAGGCGGTCACTTCAACGGGAAAAAGACGGGACGGAGATACTTTTGACTGGCGAAAAATGCGGGATATAAATCGGGGATTGGCGGAAAAGAGCATGGTGTGGTCCACATGTCAGGATGTTTGCGCGCACACTTGACGCCTCACGATTGAAGTTTTCGTGAGGTGAGCGTTGAGGCTTTGCGGCGTCGAACGAAATCTATCCATGGGGCAACTGCTTCATGTACTGTATTTTGAAGAGACTATCTAGTGCTTCTAACGTATATTTCAACTGTACTTTCGCACATGCAAGGCACAGGTTCTAACAGAGTCTTACTCGTCCGTGACGCAGCCCTCCGAGGCAGACTTCACGTTCTTGATGAACTTGTACAACGTACCGCGAGTGGCCTTCAGAGGAGGAGCAACCCACTGCTTCTTACGCTCCGCCATCTCCTCAGCAGTCACATCCACCAGGTCAATGCGGTTCTTCTCCGCGTCGACCGTGATCTTGTCGCCGTTCTTGACCAGAGCGATGGGGCCACCAACCTGTGCCTCGGGCGTGATGTGGCCGATGATGAAACCGTGCGAGCCGCCGGAGAAGCGGCCATCAGTAAGCATGGCAACGTCCTTGCCGAGACCAGCGCCCATGATCGCCGAAGTAGGAGCAACTGAAACGATGGAACATAACAAATGAAGTCAGAAACATGGCGCAAGTCAAGCGTAGGGCGGATGACAGAAAACTTACGCATCTCCGGCATGCCAGGGCCACCCTTGGGTCCTTCGTAGCGGATAATGACGACGCTGCCCTTCGTGATCTCGTTGTTCTCCAGGCCAGTCATCATGTCCTCCTCGCAGTCGTAGACCTTCGCCGTACCCGTGAAGACAAGACCCTCCTTGCCAGTGATCTTAGCCACCGATCCCTCCGGGGCCAGGTCACCACGCAGGATGCGCAGGTGGCCGCTGGACTTCAGCGGGCGGTCCACGGGGTGGATGATCTCGTGGTTGTCCGAGAGATCCGGCACCTTCTCGAGGTTCTCCGCAAGCGTCTTGCCCGTCACCGTCAAGCAGTCACCGTGGATGAAGCCCTGGTTCATCAGGTACTTCAGGATAGCGGGCGTGCCACCCACGCGGTGGATGTCCTCCATTACGAACTTGCCACTGGGCTTGAGGTCGGCCAGGAACGGCACGCGTTCGCTAATCATCTCGAAGTCGTTGATGCTAAGCGGGATGTTCGCAGCGCGAGCAATGGCGATCAAGTGCAGCACGGCGTTGGTGGATCCACCCAGAGCCATGGTAACCGTGATGGCGTTCTCGAAAGCCTTGCGGCTCAGGATGTCAAGCGGCTTGATGTCCTTCTCGAGCAGAACCTTGATCGCCTCACCGGCATGGATGCACTCGTTCTGCTTCTCGACGGAGTCGGCAGGGAAACTGGACGAGAACGGCAGACTCAGACCCAGCGTCTCAATGGCCGTTGCCATCGTGTTAGCAGTGTACATGCCACCGCAAGCACCAGCACCAGGGCAAGCGTTACGAATAATGTCGTGACGCTCTTCCTCAGTAATGCGACCCGCGATGTACTCGCCGTACGCCTGGAAAGCCGACACGACGTCGAGCGACTCGCCCTTGGAGCTGCAGCCAGCACGGATTGTGCCGCCGTACACCATGAGCGACGGTCGGTTCACGCGGGCCATGGCGATGACACACCCAGGCATGTTCTTGTCGC
>JAHQIV010001422.1:0-11807 GCA_030463285.1 Phytophthora europaea
AGCCACAAGCCGACGCCGCTGTCTGCGCTGGTGGACGCAGGCGCTGACGCTCCCGGCCCCCGCGTGGCTGTGCGGACAGCTTCACTTGACTTGACTTGGCTTCACTTCACTCCACTTGCTCACTCACTCACCTCTGTGCCCTCGCAGCTTCTTTCTTGAATATGCACAGCCCCCCTCGACCTCAGCCAGCTCAGACACGAACCCTACCACAAATAAAAAACCTCGCGAGGAAAAACCTCCGCTGATTTGCTGTTGTGGGCTTGCGACTTGGAGTTTGTATAGAGACGAGGCGCCACTATCGCGAGGGCCACCGACCATGCAACGGCTGCTTCTATTCACAATGTCCAAGATAGTTTTGTCTTTATACTAAGTGTATGTACCTGGTGTTACGAACAAAATGCAACTTTTTGCTGTGCTCCACCGCCGTCGAGATTGAAGCAGGCAGCTACAGCAACCGTGACCGCGCATGTATGTCTTGCTGATGCAGTAAAATACTGGCACTCGAAAATATTCGTGGGGGTGAAAGTGATGTCGGCGCCGTAAACTTGCAATGCAATGCGCCAAGGCCGGGGCGGACCAAACAAACCTTTGCGCTTGCAGCGCACGGGCGAGTTGAGTGTGCGGCAGAGCCTTTACGGTACATTTTCCGATGTTGCTGCCAGGGTGGTGGGGGGCCCCAAGGTCTCGTAAGCTTAGTGCGATTCTGGTTGTTCATGGATACAGTATGGATGCAGGCTCGCAGGACACCTCCCGAGAAAATAAAATTCGCTGAAAATTACCGATATTTTCCCGTTTTATTTTTCGACCTTGTCATTTCCAATCAAGAAATATCCGATGAAGCGACACCGCACAAACGAAATGGAGCCCACCGCCGTCGCTGAAGCGCCTGCCGCCCCGGCGGAGGCGCTGCTGGAGCGCCAGGACTTCGTGGACATGAACCGCGGTGCGTTCCCGCTCTTGATCGCAATGGCCCGTTCTCCTCCTCACTCGCTCGGATCCCGTCGCAGAGATGCACGAGTACGACGAGATGCGCGAGAAGATCATCAAGCGCTCGCGAGAGATCCTCAAGGCCAGGTGCCGTAGCCGCCACCATACAGTACATGCACTTGGCCGCAACGCACGGAGAGCCAACCGCGCCGTGCCGACCAACAACCGGCAGCTAACGCTCGTTGTTCTATGCGTCGCGACGCTACCACAGCAAGCAGGCGATCTTCGCGTTGCATCGTGCGGACAGAGCGGAGGCCTTAAAGCTGCTGGGCAACGCCGAGAAGGTGTGTGCGTGCGTGTGTGTGTGGTGCAAGTGCAGTCTGTTCACTGGACGTTACTAACTGGAGGCAGGTCATTCCGGAGCTGGTGGCGCTGACGGAGCAGAACCCGTCGCTGCGTGACGGCGCCTTGTCGTCGTCGCTGGAGGAGTATGCGGAGGCCAAGTGCTTCTGCTATTACCTGGCCACAAAACGCCTGCTGCCGCGTCGCGACGTGCCCGTCGTGCAGAAGAACGAGTATCTGGGCGGCGTCATCGACTTCACCGGTGAGTGAGACGAGCACTGAAGTTGCAAGGATGGATCCTGTAGTTGGAGTGAGCTGATGTGCACGTGCATGGGTCTTTGTCGGTTGCAGGGGAATTGATGAGGTATGCGGTGGTGAAGGCTACTGCGAGGGACGTGGAGGAGGTCAAGCGCTGCAAGGCCATGGTGGAGGCCATCTCCGGAGAGTTGATCCAGTTTGACTTCAGAAACGGCCCTCTGCGCCGCAAGTTCGACTCGGTCAAGTACAATCTGCGCAAGCTGGAGGTGGACGTTGGCGTGCTTGAATGGCGATGGTGCAGGCTTGGCTTTACTAACAATGTTTGATGGCATTTTGCGTACTTTCCCGGTTTGGCAGAACACACTGTACGAGCTGTCGTTGGTCACGAACTCGGGCCTCACGTTGCAGGCGCACTCCGTGCAGGAAGCGTCGACGGCCTCAGCTCGCGAGGATGAGGACTAATCAGCCAGGATGCTGCTGCAGCAGTGCGCAGTATCGGGAGTCGACAGCCGTTTAAACCGCAACGAGTACAAATTCAAATACGCAAACCACATCTTTTTGCATCACATCGGTTCATTCAAAACAACCGTCGGTTTGAATTTTCTGGCACTGCAGACAAATACACACAATGACACACACTGCTCACCCTCATCATAGCGGGAGTACCTGGTCGATCTCCTCGGACGCGACTCCCTTCGCTGCCAGGTGCTGCTCAGTCGCTGTTCGAGACCTTTCAGCCTCCATCCGGCCTGCATTATTTCAGCTCGGTAGCGCTCAAATTCACTTCTCCGCTTCTCTACATTCAGACGAAAACGCTCGATCTCAATGGCACACTGCCGCTTGACCTGCTCCGTATTGAAAAGTTCGCGCTTGCTTGCCATTTCGTAGTCCAGCTTGCATGCAATCAATTGACTACGTGCCCTGTGCAACGTTAAGCCTCGCTTCGTAAGTGATTTCGCACTGGAACTCAAGGGCCGGTACTGCGAGATTTCCTCGATCGGTCTCTTGTGTCCTGCCGTCGCACCCCCCTCTTCTGGAGCTACGGTGCCAGCTTTGTCTTCGTTGGTTTCGACTTCTATGACGACGTCTTCCTTGTCTTCCTTGTCTTCGACTTCGACTTCGTTGGCTTTGTCTTCTCTCGCACTTGACGAAGTTCAGCGGGAGAGGTACGATATGACCTTGCGGGTGGATGGAGTAACATCGCGGCATGAATTGGCAGCGAGCTTGAGCTGCTCGAAGGCACCTCAATGTCGAAATTAAACTCGCGAAACACCGAGTTGGAGGCTGTTGGGTGTCGTGGTCACGATGCCACTGACGTCGTGTGCATGGTTGAAAATACCGAAAGGGCAGTACGTCAACTTGGCTCGTTGGACACAGAAGAATGAGATCCGGCAAGTGACCTACTTCGTGGTGATGTCGACGAAAAGGCTTGCTCACAGGCGAAGAAGATTTGCCCCAGCTATTGTGACTTGGTCCCGGCCAGGATCTCGCCTGCTACTTTCTTTTTCCTTCCCTGCCGCCAGCGTTGATAGTTACCTGGGCGTACGACCCACTGCAGCACCACGTTTTGTAATGGCAGGCCACTCGAATGAGACTTGAGGCCCTTGCTGCATCGGCCCGCTGCTGGGTGTAGGTGCACCATGTTCGCCGACTTGTGTTTCACCTCAGTTGAAGTTTTCGCGAATAAGCTTTTCGCTTTTCACTCACATGAGGCACCGAAATCAACGACATTAGTACCGACAGGTACGTTCGTGCGACGAAATGCAGTCTCCACCACTTTCTCATTTCAACGGCTGCATCATTATCAACTGGCAACTCTAAATTGTTGCCATATTACAGCAGGTGTCGTACTTCAAGTTGTTGAAGTGACCGAAGACTCTGCCGGGCTCGGCGGGGGCTCTTTCACCTTCTGCGAAATGTCGGTGGCTTTGCGATAGTCACGTGAAAATAATCTGCTCGGTAGCAGTTCCTGCCAGCCAGACTTTTGGCCCTTCAACGCACGCCCACCACCATTTTCGACCAGAGCCAGCAACTTGGCCGCCTCCAGAGGATCCTTTCCAGCTACTTCCAGCGCGTGCTGAGGAGTGAAGTGCTCGGGACAGAACGATACGCCGGGAACACCGAGTACAAGTGCACGGTGCCGACACTGCGGGACAGCGCACATCTTCTTGCCCTCAGGTGCATCAACTGCCAAGCGCCTCTTGCTTTTGCTCTTCTTCTTCTTTTGCCGTGTCTTGGCAGACTTCCTCTTCGCTATAGCCCCCTCTTCTTCCAGCAGTGCTGCTGCCATTCGTTTTGCTTCCTGCTCGGCCATCTCAGCATCTCGTCGCCGTTTAGCGCGGACTTGCTCCTCAAGTGCGAGGATCTCCTGTGGCATTTCAGTCGGGACCTCCACCATCGTGAACGTATGGTCGGAACGTTTGCCTTTGCTGTGGAAGCGCTCAAAGCACCCAGGGTTCCCCATCCAACGCACGCTGCAGTATCGATCACCGCAAGTGGCACACTCACGATCGGAAGCTTTGCCGCATTCCACGCACAGTCCTCGATCCCCGAGCAGTTCTCGTCGCTTTTCCGCCAGAGCCGTCTCAACACACACAAGTGCATGTCGACTGCTTCGCACTCCGCTTGATGACGTGGAATTCCAGTGACAAACAGTACAGAGCGCCTGGGCACAGAATTCGCAGCGTTCATCGCCACGACGCGCGTGACACTGCTCGCAATAAACTTCTCCAGACTCCAGAGGCTGTGCAAGTAGCTCCAGTGTGTGCGTCTTACCATCGGCCCGCCGACCGCGAGCATGCGTACGTGCCATACAAGTTTCGCAGAGTGCATCCTGGCAAGTAAGGCATCGCTGACAAGCCACCCTCATCTCACATTCAACACATGCTGCGGCATGAGCTGCATACCATTCACGGGCGTGGGATGAGCGGGTCTTGCCTCGAGCGTGGACACGCGTGAAGCAACGTTCACAATAGTGCTCGTTGCAAGGCAAGCAACGGAGAGTAGACGGTCTCGAGCACTCCACGCAGCGGAAGAACGGCGTGCTCAAGGGATTCAACGCGGTATACGTGTGCCAGCTCAAGTCCTCCGAAGTTTTCGCCACAGCGGCGGGGAAATGGCGGTCGTAGAAGCACGCAAGGCAGAAATCCACGTAGTCACCGGCAGGCGAGTAACATTCGTTGCAGCGGCGAGCTGCGCGCTCTGCGGTGCATATGCTACAAGCAACCCATGGTGTCTCGGCGCCCGGCCCCGAGTTAGATGTGCGTGGACGTCGAGATGCTGGCTTGTAATGTGGCCATGCAAGCATCCACCTTTTCGTGAGTCGATCCTGGATCATGGGGCGGAACGGCAGAATTCCTCCTGTCACTTCGTCGCGAGGTTCCTCGAGGAATTTCTCGTCCGTAGGTGTGTAGACAAAGTAAAAGGTACCCGTGCGTTTATCCAGACGCTGCTCGTAAGGTGATTGCTGTTGAGACTCCAGCAGCGCTCGAACTTCTCGAGCTCCTAACGACCGCCACGCACACTGGGTCGTCGTTGCCGCGTATGCGCGAGCTCGCTGTGTAGCGATGTACCAGCGACGTACTCGGAGCATCCGGAAGATAGTCTGACATAGCAGAGCGGTGCGCTCCCATGCAAGCACACGTTCTAGCGCTTCTTCACGGAGATAAAGAGCCATCTGGGCATATGAGAACGACTTTTGTGCCTCATTCTCCCAGAGGCCTTTGACTGCGCAGCGCGGGTAACGAGACAAAGCTTCCTTCAGCCATCGCTCTTCCTCTTCTGGAGATATTGGAACGACAGGTATAGCAGCGACTGCAGCAGCACTTCCCAGTTCGTCCTCGTCTTTGACAGGAAGCGGTGAACTTCTCTCTGCTGGCGTTAGCGTTGATAATTCCGATGAAGATAACAGTCGTCGCGGCATTCGCAGCACAGCTGACAACTCTCTTTGAAGCGTCGAAAGCTTCAAATTTGCTGCGTATACTACACAGCGCTCAGCACAGCGACGATAAAGCGCGAAGATGGATTTCTCTTGTGGCTCTCGCGTCACAAACGCTAGCAATGCAATCTCGCCAACGTTTGCTATCGCATCGTCAGGGCGACCCGCGTACCGACGAAGGTGCATTTCCAGCATTCGATACGAAATAGGAGTCGTTGAACCGCGCAATGCGCGGATCAGTCCAGCGATGCGCCCTTGTTGGTTCGGATAACTATGCGTGACGAGCTGTGAGATCACGCGCTCCGTCGGTAGAATATTGAACGGATGTTTAGTGCTGGCAGAAACCGTCGTCTCCCTCGTACAGCTCTGCGGGGATCGGCGGGCTCGAATTCTCGGAAATATGGGCACCAACGCAGCTTCTTCCTTGCTCCAACCAAGGCTTTTCGCCTTCTGCTCGGACGACACTTTGTCCAACAGCTCAGTTAGCGGAATTTTTCCAATAGAAGAGGTCACGTACTTGGTGAGTCCAAATCTGCTCAAGAATACGGCTGATGTCATGCCCTCTAGTGAATAACCAACCCAGCCGACTCGTGCTGCTCGTTTGATAGTGTCCTGGACTGTGGCCACGAAAGCGATAGCTGAAAATTCCTTTTCACGTACATTCATCGCCAAAAGTGTTCGAGCTAGGGCTTGAATTCGGATAGCCGCGAACTGTTCGTCGAACGAGTAGTCGGGGCGGTCCCAAGATGTCTCGCGAGTGTGCTTGTTGAAAAAGTATGAACGTGGTGCATTATTCGATGATGCTCCAGCCGGATACACCTCTTCCCAGCCAAAACACAGCGCCATTTTAGTGTATCGGAGACTAGTTTCTGCTTGGGATTTCGGAGCGGTCTGCCGATAAAAAGCTGGAAGCTGTTCCAGAAGGCGAACGATAGCTCGACCATGTGCGTTTCCCGGACGTGAATTCACCGGGAAACTACAATTGCGGCGATGCTCAGCTCGCACACTGTTGTGATAGGTAGGGGCCAGTGAGTCAACTGCTGCATTAAGTGTGCCGTACAATCGAGCCCGGCGCTGTTCTTGTGCCGCGTCGGTCGTAACATCCTTATTGCTATCTTCTCCCTGGTCTCCATTTTTCTTCGTAGGTGACTTGGCGTGTCCTTCTGCCGGAGCTACGATAATCTTCTTGGTACTGGCATCGCGCTTTGTTGGAGATTTTGCAGCAGTGTTTGAATGTACTTGAGGTTTTGGCTTTACTCGCCCGCTCAGCCAGGCATTTACGTGTGAGTTGCCCTTACATCGAATCTGAAATTTAAGCGTGACCAGCTGCGTTCGCTCTTGACGAGAGTCATCCCACTCAGCCTCTAGTACTTCACGCTGTCGTTGGCGCCGATGCATTCGTTGCAGCTCCTGGAGATGACGCTGAGCTAGAAAACGGCGTGTTTGAGCTTGAATACGGACGACCTTATCCTCTTCCTCAATTGTGTACGTTGGTTTCTCGATGACGTAGTATCTGAACTGAAATTGTTGCTGCTCTTCTCCACCAGGTACGGCTTCAATATCGTTTGGTTGTCGCGAATAAATTGCGTACACGTACGATTGAGTCTCGTCGTCCCATTCCTCAACGTAAGGATAACGTAGAATATTGTACAAAAGCCGCATACGGTGTGCCTTCGCCTCTTCCTCCAACCAAGCGTCCAAAGCCTCCTGCTCCTTCTTGCGCTCTGTCTGCCAAAAAGGCGTAACGTGATCAGCGTGAAATTCGGTAAGATATTGCTCGCGCAGTTCTTGGTAGTGTCGATTGACTCGTAATCCAGCCACCAATTTGTTACCAGCCCGACGACGCCAAAGGCTCTGCATCTTTGTTGCTGTTGCATCCATTTTGGCAATGATGTCAGCCCCTGATCGCAAACCGCGCGCCTTTTCCTGATTACCACGAGCACTCTTTGACGCCATTATGGTACCTAAAAGAATACGCTCAAGGAGCTTCCGTTGCGCCAAGGTGCGTTGGCCCCCGACCGAGGCAGATGCATTTTCAACGCCGAGTACAATCACCTCCATTGAAATTCCAAGGAGCTCGGCAAGTCGCTCGTGACCATACTGTAAGATGTCCATGCACTGGCCAAACCTAGCATGATCATGTCTTTTCGACTCAGTTTCGAAGGCAAAGAATGTCAGCTCCTTCATGCTGAGTTTTAGCTCGGATATTGTAGTATTCGCGTCGAAAAAGTGCTGCAGTTGCCATCTCGTAACTTCGTTCTCCTCAAGAGCGCTGGCAAAAGCAAGCGCACGCGCGTCTAAGCCGGGAAACCGCTCAAGGAACATTTCCCGAGCCACGTTGAGTTGATCGACGAGTCGGAGACTGCGCAAGCTGTGTACTGCCGAAATCTCCTTTGGTTCCTGGCGTGTCGAGAATTGTTGCTGTTGAGTAGTAACCTCTCGCACGTGTGCGGCAAGTATACTAGCAGATGATTCACATTTGGCGTGGGCTTCGGATGTTTTCTTGATGGCATCTTCTAGCTCGTGAGTGCAAGCAGCTTGCTTGTCACGCACAGCTTTAGGCGGATTGCGGAACTCTTTCGCTTCCTGGAGCACCTCTTCCAGCGCGTCTTCACAGTTCAGCTGTGCATCAACGCACGTTTTCAAATGCTTCTGGGCAAAATCACAATTGCGTTTGAGCAGCGCTTGCCTCTCTCGGGCCACTAACAATGCTCTGCGCTGCCTCTTTGTTTCCTGAATCGTCTTGTAGGCGAACAGGTTAGTTAACATTACCTGCATATCCCCAGGGTCGTGAACACCAATATTTCCGAGTTGTTCTTCGCAAGCAGCGTAGTCGAGTTCCCGAAGCCGCTGTAGCGTGTGGACGGGATCAACAGAAGCAACCCAGCGGTTTTTCTGGAATACTTCACTGTATTTCGTACTAAAACCAAGCCGCCGCAACCATTCTTGCACGTACATCCCGCGGAGTTCATCGTCTGGATCATAAAATACGGCTGATGAAGACAGCATCTTACCAATTATGACACTCATGGAACCATCGGTGCGGAACGGATTCGTTTGCTTGCGTTTTTGGGCTCGCAATAACTTCTGCGCGGCTCGTTGGTGTGCATTTTGCCGCCACTTGAGCTGAATTCGTACTGCCATGCGTGAGCGCAACTCCAGGTAAACAATGTTCCTCATCACACGCATTCGGCAATTGCCACCACGGAAAATACGCTGAATCTCGCACGCGGAAGCGTTATACAGCTGCATCGTTGTCTCGAGCACGTTTTGAATCGCTGCACCAATGCACTCATCCGCAGTATGATGGGAAACTAGAGTTCTAATGCGAGCCATCTCTTCCCGAAAATGTTTGCGCATTAAATGAACTCGGATCGCCCGCTGGATGGATCGGGCCGAGCGCTCACGCAGTGCAGCCTGCCGACCCATATGACCGCGCACAAGCGCTTCAATTCGAGATGAGGCATTGTCCTCTCGCTCAAATTGGCGACGTCTATCTTCCATCTCCTCCGTGATACGGCGAACAAACAAATGGCGATGTAACCTCCCTGGAACAGCCTTGAGCCACCAGAATTGCAAATGTCTGGCTGTCCGAATGCGATTAGCATGATGGACACGGAAGAACCACTTGATCCGTCGATGAGCCATTTTTTGCCGACGCATTAGCCTGACTTGTTGCTGTGCCGAATGCCGACGAATGTTTCGCTGAATGAACGCAGCAGCCTTATTTCGCTTCATAGCCAAGTATGCTACCCACGCGCAGCGGATCACACGAGCCATGTGATTGCGCTTGAAGGCAAGCACCTGGGCGTCAAACTCTCGCTCCTCATTCTCCTTTTCACGTAGACACCCAAGCAGCAGAAATGTTGACCACTCGTTATTACGCCTGTACCAACAACGCTGAAAGATAAGTGCTGCGTGCCACTCCTGGTCCCGAATAAGGCGAAGTTCACGAGTAGCAATCCTTCCGAGAAAGCCTCGCGCGACTCGCTGCAGTAGCACAATGCTGGACAACAGACGTTCACTTTCTTTTCGCTGCGCGCACAGTACCAAACGACGTAAACGCCGCAGTCGCACAGTACGAAAAACTGCTTGAACAAGCAGAGCTGCGTTCCGAAGGGTTAAGAACGCATCGCGACAAACACGCATTCGGGCCAGTGCCTGCACCAGGATTATTTGTCTTCGCGCTCGATGATAATGCATGCGGGCTCCACGCATACGCTGCAGTGCTTGAATTCTGATGGCTGCAGCACGGTAGCGTGCGAGTGCGACACGGAATCGACGGTAGCGATATGCACTTTGCACAAGCTCGGATGCCTGCCACAACTTCCGCCTATGCTCACGAACTTCGCTCGGAATTTGAAACGGGAGATCCGGGCGAGCCGGCGCGAGATAGATATCGCGCAACACGGGACTAGCAAAAGGGTAGTGGCGGTGCAGTGTCAAGAAGCGTTCTCGTCCCAAGTGCCTTCGGATTTCAACTTGAATGAGCCGTACTGCAGCATCACGGTCACGCCAGATAAGCTCCTGTGTAGTTTCGACCCATTTCCGAAGTCCTTGCTGTTGATAACTACGCAGAACGTACTCAATTGCGACTTTGAGGCGTCTTTTGGTTGCTTGACGGTGATACTCCTGTCCTCGCTCAAGAAAACGCGCGTGCTCTACAATAGCCTTCCACTGCATGAGTGCCATGCGACGCTGATTGTCCTCAAATTCAAGGATCCAAAGCGCCATAGCACGCCTCATCCGGTGTCGACAGTACGCAGCACCTCCTGGTAGCTGAAACAGAAACTTGAGCGGAAGCCGATCGCGCTCTTGCTGAATCATAGAATGCATCGCTTGCCGTGTCTGGTGCTCTTGATGTCTCACTCGAGTTATCTCAGATCCAAGTGACGTCATGACTGAATTGTTGACACGTTGGGCTAGCGCTCGCAGTTGCCGCACATTATGCTCGTTAGGTTCCACAGGAGAACTCAGGATCTCCCGTAGCCGTTGGCGCTTGAACGCTGGTGTCATTGGCTCTAGCTCATCGGTTAGTGATTTCATCGCAGCTGTCTTTCGCTTTGGACTGCTCTCACTGGCATCTATTGCCTTTTCACCCGTGGATGCAGTGTCACCGGGAAGAGGGCGATTTTTTGTTGCTGTAACCACAGCAGTCATAGCGTCACGTTCGCTTTCGTCTTCATCATATTGATGCTGCTTGTTCCATTGATCCCACTTGGTAACTTGAAGTCGACTCGGAACTAATCGTCTCTCACCTTTGACGTTTAAATCGACGCCATCGCTGTCTCGAAGGTGTTGTTGAAAATATGCTGGAGACGCGATCGGCATCCGGCGGCTGCGAAATATCTCAAGCATATGCTTCGGAAGCAATAGCGTGTCTGAAGCAGGATGCGGTTGAGGTGCAGTAGTGTGTTTGGTGTCTAGGGTGTCACTCTCTTGGTCTTGTTGCTCCGATACCAGATCCCCCCCAGACATGCGACGGCCCCCGGTTGGTTGAATGAGCGGAAGCGGAGACAGCGGAGGGTCCAGCATATACTGGCGAGGAAATACCGGTGTTACCACGCGATAGCGCTCCATCTTGAAAATCCGACTGGGGGTCTCCCTCCTGGCAACGTCAGCAGCTAAGCTGTCCGCAGCACCCTGACCCACTCCTCGATTGGCGTTACTGTTACCAGGAGGGCCAAGAGCTGACGTTCCATCGTCCAGATCACCGTCACGCTCAGTCCACGCTACCTTGGGGCGATGTTGTCGCGGTGGGGACTGCTGGTTCGTGCTCCTTGCGGATCGAGTCGGCGATGGCGGTCCACCTCCAGCCTGCCTCCTCCTCTTTCTCTTCGTCTTCTTTTTCGTATCGGAGACTGGTTCAACATTGTCCGTGGCAAATACATCCGCCTCATCATTGAGTTGCCGCGACGTGTCACCGCCCTCCGGCCGCCCTGCAACGGTCAGCAGAAGGTTCGCACTCTCTCGCTCGACAGGCTGCGGCAGCAGCACCAGCAGCTCCGAGTCCAGCGACACCACCAACTGCAGGTGGCGCTGCTGTGACGGCGCTGCATCAAAGCACCACACAACATAACACCGAATTGTCAGCACTTGCCATGGAACTCCGTAGAGCTAACTGCACTCTCCGTCTCTCACCTGGAGCTCGTCGTACCTTGCATCAGCAACGAGATGACGAGGCAGCAGTTGACGTGCACGCGTCTCGTGTCCGCCGTCTGCGTCTTGCTGCGTCTGCAGTAGCCCACGACCTGCAGCAGCGCGTCCACCAGCCCCTCCGTCTCGAGTCGCAGTCGGTCGGCGAGTGCTCGGCTCTCCAGCATCAGCAGTCCGAGCGCTCGAG
>JAHQIV010001423.1:0-11791 GCA_030463285.1 Phytophthora europaea
TGCTGCTCGTGGCGTGCGGCCTGCGCGCGTCGTGTCTGGTGGACTGCTGCGCGCTGACGAAGGAGCTGGCGGGGCTCTTGTTGAGCAGCTTATCAGCAGACTCTGAGTATCGCTGGTGCAATGCAGTACACCGAGTGCGTGGAGTGCTGCTGGACGGGAACGTCTTCTTCGTCAACGTCGACGCCTTCGTCCGCGAGAAGATGGTCGGGCCGCCGCCGCTGTACGTCAACGTGAGCGCCAGCCTCGCGCAGCCCAAACTCCTCAGCAACGAGGCGGAGGCTTCGAGACTGCAGGCGTTCGCTGAGTGGACCATCGCCGCCTGCAGAGAGCTCCTCCGTTCGACGACCGGTCAGGTGCTGGAGTGGAGGCGGCCGGCGAGTCTCAACGCGACTGCCTTGGCTGGCATCCTGCTGTGCTACCCGTGCGTGTACGACGTCCTGGAAGACGAGAACTCGAGCGACACCGACGACGGGTGGGGCGAGCACGAGAACTGCCTGGCCATGTGTCCGCTCGTGGTGCTGCAGACCGTGTGCATGTGCATGTACGTAACGCAACGTGGTGTCAGCTGCGCAATCTCAATTGCCAGCCTCTCACTCTCTCCACGTTCTGACGTCGTTGTTGATGTTGTCGTCGTCTGGCGCGCAGGCCGCCGCAGCAGCTGGAAATCGTGCTGCACGAGTTCTCCGTGCCTCGGCATCTGCTCGACGCTCGCAGCCGCTTCAACGAGGAGCTTCTCGAACAAGTTAACGCAATGAGCTTCCCGCTGGTCAAACTGCTGCGCGCGCGGTGCCGACTGAAGTTGAGCCACGCAATTGAACGAAGCGCATTGCTGCCTGCCAGTGTCCAGCCTCAAGTACGTGGCCGCAGCTGCACGCTGCCCCGCGTCGCACTGTAAATAGTCGCTGCTCCGTCGCAGGTACGTCAAGACATGATATGTTTACTTAACGCCATCGTATCTAATCGAATTAAACCTGTTTGAAGTATACGAGGTACTTATACGAGTTCAGCGTGTGGCACACATCATAATGTGTACAAAGCGCACACAACCGCGCAACGCATTTGAGCCCACTTCAGCCCAGTTTGTAACAGTCGACGTCATGGGCGCGTCGGCCTCCACGCAGCGCAGGCTCTACCGGCCGTGTACGTGCCCCTCAAGGCCTTCTCTCAGCGTCTGCAGCTCCGCTCTGCAGTGCAAGCGTCCTTCACTAACTCTACGCGCTGACTTTAACCTGGTTATCTGCCGGCGCAGTCGACGCTTCCGAGTTCACAGTCGCGTGGCTCACGTTCAAAGTCCGATACGGATTGTTGCAAGGCTATATCAAGTCGGCCATTGAGTTAACCTATTACGCACGTGCAGGGCGACGCCGTGGAGGACGAGGAGCAGCGCTACGTGGCCAGGAAGGACGGACTGCTGTCGTCCAAGCTGCTGCGAGGACTCTTCGGCGGTGAGACGGCGGACGACTGTGGCGCTAACAGGACAAAGACGGTGGCTGACTGATCGTATGTATATCTCTGGGTCGTGGCTAGATGTGACGATGCGCTGGTTCGAGGAGGTGCCGGGCGACACGATCTCCAAGGAGGCGTTCGTGTGCATCCTCGCGCTCTTCTACGAGTACGTGGTGTAGATGTTTTGTGGTACTGTAAGGTACTGATTTATACCATTGTGTGTATGCGTTATGACGTTGCAGAGGCAATACGGAGGACCGGATCAGCTACATCTTCAATATGTACAACATCACATTCTCCGGGGAGAAGTACGTTGCAAGAGGTGTGGGTGGTATGGTAGATACGGTGTGGACTGATGGTGTCAGGGTGGTGGCTATTTTGTAGCAATAACGGCGAGGGCTTCATTGCGGAGAAGGACTATCTGTACCTGTTGAACTACCTGGAGGAGTACATGCCGTTGCCCAAGCAGCTCTACGCCGCGTTCGAGGAGTGCATGATCCCAATGGCGGGGCTGCTGTCAAACTCGCAATTCGTCACGTGGGTACGCCAGTATCCGGATGTGATGGAGGTGCGTGGTATTGTGTTGATCTTGTGTTGCTGTGCTTCGCCTCGTCTAACCGAGGAATGTGGATATCGCTTCCATGCAATAGTTTCTTGCTATTCACCTCCCTCCATCGCCACTGCCAGGGAGCCCAATTGGCTCGATTCGCACGAGTGATGAATTTTTGTCCAGTTCGTAAGTTGTATTCTCCTTTTGCTGGTGCTGCTTTAGATTTTTACTAACATTTGAGGTGCGCGCCCTCCAGAGATCCTCTCAACAACAGTCCGTCTTGCAGAAACGACCCCAACAGGAACCCATTCCGCTCGTTTGACTTTATTGGGGGCGAAGACAGCGGCGATGAGGACTCTGACGGGCTGTACGACTCCGACCAAATCACGGAGATGGAGATATCTCAGAGTTCATTTCGCCATAGCTCTGCATCACTGAACGGCCACGATGAACTGACAAGCATTTTAAAGGAGGCAGGCGCAGTGATTCAGGACGATTCTGGCGAGCGCACAAGCGATGTGAGCGTCAACAGCCAACGTGCCGATGGATCTGCTCGGGATCCATTTTACCCTCCTGACGAAGCTTCTGCACAGCGAGGTCAAGGGCGATCAGGGGCCTCACGTGCACGCGGCGTCCAGAAAATGGGGAGATACATGGGCAAAGCAGTAGGCGGTGGGATTTCAAGGGTTGGGAACGTTGGCCGCAGCATTCTGCACGTCGGCAAGTCACAGGGCACCAGCCAGCATCATATTGGGGACCACCCCAACGATGACCCAGCCGCAGTCGAACTCTTGTCTGCGGGTTATTCTTTCTCGTCGGAGTCGCAGAGTACGAAAAAGTATGTTTGCGGCTACCTTCACAAGATCAGTGACAGCAAATGGGGCAAGAAGCGTTCTTGGCACCGGAGGTGGTTCGTGCTTGATCGCCAGCGCGGCGTGCTGTCGTACTACCGACACAACCCCGCCAACCACATGCCAACTTCATCGGCGTCTCATGGCAATATCGTTCACATGGCAGACTCTCCTGTCCCGGCCGGGAAAGGAGCTGCGACTTCAAGTGGCCAACCTACTGAGATGCAGAGGCAGTCATTTGGCTCGCAAGCTCCGGTGCCATCACCTGCAGGCAGTACCACAGGGGAAAGTGATACCAGGACCAGTGAAAGCGCTGACGGATCAGCCGTTGAAGCGAAGGAAGCGGAATCGGCTATCCGCAGTGCAACAACTATCGAGGAGCCAGCCAACCCTGCCAAACAGCAGGACCAAGACCATGATCCTCACCAAAGTCTTCTGTACCTGAACGAGTCTCATCCATGGTATCGCGGCGCGCTGGACCTCAACATGGACAACGTGTCGCTCCTCTTCGAGAAGACGCTAGCGCGGAATGCACCGACGCGCTATTTTTTTCAGGTCTCGACGTTGTCGCTGCACGATATCGACTCGAAACGCGGCGTTCAGTACAAGGTGCGATCGCGATAGAATTCTCTAGTTATGGGTGTGCGAGGCTGACAACAACCACTGTGACATGCTTCTTTGCCATCTACTGTAGTTGTGCGCGAACACAGAGACCGACTTTGACCTTTGGACGTCTGCGATAGCTGAGACGATTAACAGGAAAGACTCGCAAAGCGGGAAACCGAACAGCGGCGCGCCGGTACTCTCACATCAGCAGCTCTACCGGCAGCGTCTGCTGCAGAAGCAAATGGAGGAACAAGCAACAAAGGAACGTGAAGCGGAAGCTGCTCATGAAGCAGCAGCTGATAGTGGACACGAGTCGCCACCCCCAACTCTCGGGCGAGTTTCTCCAGGTCGGCATGACACCACTGAAGATGGAGAGACCAACAAGGTGTCGAACGATGCAGCCTCGCCGTATCACCCGAAGCGCAAAATTCCACCTCGCATCGTAACGCAGTTTTCATCGGGACCTGATAGTGGAATGCCAATCGATTCGTCCTGGCATCTTCACGTTCACGTGGATGGGACCAAGCAGTGCCTCATTGTTGGCTTCATGCTCAACATTGTGGCAATTCGTTGTCTCGCCAGTGAGCACGTGTTGTGGAAAGTCGCGGTTTGCATCGCCGTGACGTGCATGTTTGTGTTTAGCGTCTACAACCCAAGGCCACTCGTACATCGTCCGCGACAAGCAAGTTTTGGGACCTACGCGGACTTGAACGGGGGTATCGATACTGCCCTGCTGGGTACAGACATAGCGCAGTGCGGTGATCCAGAAAAATGCTGCCTGCACAAGGTTTCAAGTCCGATGGGCCCGGATCGAGGAGATCTCGAAGAAAACAATCGTGTGGAAGGATCAAACGACGTGCCTCGTCGACGACCAAGTGCTGCTGGTAGTCGACGGTATGCAAAGTTTCCTATGGGTAGTACCATGGCGCAGTGTGAGATGCAAGCTACCGGGCGATCGAGTAACGTGGAGCATTCATGGACGACAACCCGTGCTGAAACATTTGCAGTTCGAAGTGCTGAGTACAAGCGATCGCGAAAGAAAGAGGTACGACTAGAGCCTTTTGTGCGTGGCTATTGGTACTGACTGATCCAACATGTTTGCTTGTCTGTAGCCTTCCAACCCTGCGCTCTTCGAGTTCCTTGGAGCTGACTTGGTTCGAACCGACAGCAAATTGGATCTCATCTCCCAGCGCGTCGAGTTTCCGCCCGAGCATGAGAACAGTCGGCTCTTCATCATCAACGCTCAGGTAAAGTGACCGTGTTCATTTGCCTCGATGGATCAAACTACGGTTCTCATGCGAGTGTTGCTACCTGTTGCTGCTGCAGCTCCCGTCATACGCGCCGAGCATGTGGGGAGATGGCTCCTACGATGGCCCAGGCTACAGCTTGGCTCTCTACTGGAAGATCCCAGACGAAATCTCCGAGGTTGGCTGACGTCAAGTACCGAAAACTGAGTCTTCCGTTGACTAACCGGTTCATTGTTTGTCTGTGCAGGAGTTGAAGGAACCCACGACGACGACACTCAAGCTCTTCAAGCGGTTCTTAGAGGCAGGCGACGACACGTCGCTGACGGATCGCTTCAAGGTCATCGCGCAAGTGACGAACCAGGACGAGTGCGGGATCGCCGGCGTGGCCAAGAAGCTGCTGGTGAGTCACAACGCTACCCCCGTGCTCACGCGGCCGCAGCACCGCATCTACCACTTCCGCGACGGCGGCACCGAGATCGTCGTGGACGTGCACGCGTTCTCGTACATCGCTCGGCGCGGCATCCACTCGCTCATTGACAAGACGTCGAAGCTGGTGATCGACGTGGCCTTCGTGATCCAAGGAGAGACCGAGGAGGAGCTGCCCGAGCAGGTGCTCGGCTGCTGTCGCCTCGACCGCGTCAACGTGCAGAAGGCCGTGGGCCTCCCGTGCTGAGCGTCTGGAAGCCAGGACGCACGTGTACATTAACGACGCGTATGTCGGTCCGATAGGTCAATCAAGACAGGTCAAGGGCGACCTTAAACAGAATGGCATGGTGCGCTTAACGTAACTACAAGTTCATTTCATGGAATGAATGCAATGGTGATGGAGGTGGAAAGGTCAGTTTTCATTGTTATGCATCAAATACTTGGATATATCAGCCCCGAAAGATGGTTAATTGAAATAGGATTCATCACTCCTTTCCTCCTACGGTCGTGTACAACATGAAGCTGGATGGATGGGAAGGGAATGCTCAGAGTAAAATTCTCAACAACCAGGGCTACTACCCCCCGGATTCAGAAACTCTAGTCTGAAAATGAAAGATTGGATCATCACTGCATTCCCGAGCGGTCAATACACAAGGTCTCTGAAAGTGGTCGGATGGTCCTTGTCGGCATCGGTGCCAATGTGGAAATGATGATTGTACCGGAGGACGAGCAGGTCGGTTCAGACGAACCGCCTGCTCCAGTCATTTGCGGTGGTTTCGTTTTTGCTCTTTTTAGTGTGGTTACACGGTGCTGTACACTACGTGTACATAGTAACTTGTTTAAAACAGCCAATACGATTTGTTTTTAACATAACCAAGATGTGGACCACATGAAGTTCAATCAATCCTCCTCAGGATTGATTGAATAGGCTATGTATATGACACAGGATCCTACTACATGTAGAAGTTCTACATGTAGAAGGCATTTGCCGGAGTACTGCGGTATTCGCAACAAATAGTCAGATGTGGTTATTATGGTCTGACCGTCTTACAAGTGGCAAGTTGCCACTGATATACACACCGACGTTGCCGTGCAATTCGTCGCCTCTTTTTGTCTTGTTTGTCTGCAGGTCCTAGCGTCGGAGCTCCGGCTCTGGCTACCATCACACAGTAAGCCAGCGTCAGGCGCGAGGACTTCATTCCTCCAAGCTTCCTTCTACCTCTTCCATTTCCCCATTGCACCGCAAAGAGCAAAACTTTCTGTGGGTCTTTGCAGTTGACTGCTATTCAGCTGTTGCTTCTGCTACACTTAAATCACCAACAGTGCTGCTGCAACGATGACCGATGCAAGATTTGACGGAGACCTGACAGTGAAGTTTGCTTGCGAGCCCGGGTCTTTAGTGAAGAGCTTGTCACCAAACGCAGAAAGCTCGGCTCATCACCAAAACTCGCATCTGTGATGCACCGGAAAGCGTGAAGCGAGACAACCTGTGCTTGATGATCCCAGCCTCCGAGCATCATCAGCTCTCAACGCTGCCCGCTCGAAACTAGCACACCCTTCATTTCGTTCTCTTCAACTCAACGCAATGTCATTGCTTCGACTTGGAAGAGCATTCTCAGCGAAGGTCACCGGATTCCGGCGCTTGAGCCGCGCTACTCGCTACCAGTCGGTGGCCGTATACCACACGACATCACTTGCACCACCCAACAGTGCGTTGATCAAATCAAGCATCGTCAACCCGCCGTTCCAGGTCAAACCATTATCCTCCATGTGCAACGCCCCCCCTGAATCGGCATGGCTGGAGCATCTTGACAAGGTGAGCGCGGCTCTATCGTCCAAGTCTGTGTGCAGCAAGGTGTCATGGAAAGCAGTCGAGCCGGTGTTCGAGTCGCTGTTGATCGAAGACTCGCCGCAGTTCCCCCTGGCCAAAGTTGATCGCGTACGCTGTCGCCAAATGTTTGCTGAGCTCGATGATTTTGAGGCGGAACAACGTCATATCTTCCCGTGGGGATTGTCCGAGGCGCGTGTAAGCAAGTTCGTCAAGAACTGCTCCACCGCGCCTTGCTATTGCATGAAGAAGCAGGCTTGAGTCTGAAAGCGGAGGCGCGATTGGCATCGATGGAAATCCCCGTCCGAGGCCGAGCGGACTACGTGGTAACCCGAGGAGACTCCACCCTGATGGTGGTCGAGGTCAAAAAGCACAGTTCATGTCAAGGGGTAGCCCAGGTCTTAACCATGCTTGATATTGCTTTCTCGAACAACCCAGCGCCAGCATCTACCCGTCATGTATTCGGGATCGCTACAACCTTTTCCACGTGGTACATCTTTAAGCGTATGGTCGACAGGATTTACTGGTGTAGCGACACAATTGCCAAGACAACCCGCGATCAAGATACGGAGCGCGTGGTTCGTCGCATTACGGGATGCTTCAGAGCTAGTAAAGGCTTTTGAGATCCAGACGTCAATGACGCAATAGCGATAACGTCCAATACCATTCACGTATTTGATCATCGCCACAACTGTTTTGCCTTCTTGATCCTCATTTCAAGAGCTATGCACATGCACCTAAGTACATGTGCAGCATGAATCCCGTCGTGACTCCCGAAATCACCGTCGCTCATTCGCCTTCCCTCTTTTCATTGCTCGATCGACGAGCAAATTCTCGATCATCTCGTTGCTCATCGAAATGTTGGCAGACGTCGCGCTGAGCACAAAATCGGTCAGGGCAGTGGTTCTGGCGTCTGTCCGCAGCTTCCGATTCGACAAGTGCGGCGTGATGATGTAGCAAGTCATCACACGCGTTGCAGCCTCATCATTGTCCATGGGGGAGTTCGTGATATGGGGCTTAATCAGCACGTAGCCCTTCTCTAGGTAGTGCACGCCGTTGGCAGCCTTCTTCTCGAATTCGAGCGGCTTGATGTGCGCGTGCCACACGATGACAATCCGCCCTTCCTCCACATGCCGCCGCAAAATCTGCTGTACGTAGAACGTTGCTGTCGTCCGCGTCTTGACATCTTTCATCTCCAGTCCAAACTTCTCCACAATGGTATTGTTAGGCCCGTTCTCGTGTGCGCAGTGTCCCTTGTAGTTGTGCCACCGTCTCCACCACGCGTCACCCGTCGATCTTATATCGAACGGCATGATCTTGTTGTCGAAGAGCTCCATGTACTTGCCATTCACGCTATCACGCAGCAACGGCTCTGTCGTCGGGAATTCGGTCCGTCCAGGAGCATGCTCATCAAAGACCGACTCCACCTCCCGGTACGAAACGTCCACTCCAGTCGAGAGCTCCTCGAAAATCCTCTGGTCCACATCCGTGTCGTACCCCTGCGGTACCTCGATCCGACTCGTGTGCTTGCTGATCTCCGAGTACGTCGTGTCTTGCAGGGCCAACCTCTTCTGCAGCAGCTTCTCGATGCTTTTGGCCACTTGAACCTGGCTTTTGTACATCATTTTGAGGTGGATATTTTCTCTCTCGACCCTCAGCCGCCTCTCCAATTGGTGAGCACAGATCTGCTCCCACACCGCCGACATGCCGCTGCCACCGGAGGCTCGCGGCACTAGCTGGCGAGGCCGTTTTACACTTGTAGAGCTTTTGTCACTGCCCTGCATGCTCTGCAACTGCTCGAGCGTCAGCTCCAGGTCCTTCACCTCCTTCCGCAGGCACGCGAGCTCAAAGCGCCGCTCGTTCCGAGCCTTGTTGGGGTCATAATTGAGCTTCTTCTTCTTCGAGCGAGAGGTCTTGGGATGTGTCTTGGAGCTGGAGGCTGGTACGATCGTGGTCTCTTGGACGGGTAAAGCACTGCTCTCTAACTGTAGTTGCGCTGGTGCTGCAGGTGTAAGAGCAGTTTGGGATAGAGGCACGAGGGAAACGTCGTCCTCGTCTAGCGCCTCCAAGAGCAGCTCTGGGTCGGGAATCGCGGACCGTGGAGACGGTAACACGGTCGCAGCGGAGGCTAGAGCCCGAGGTGACAGCTGGGGTACATCAGCGGCGTCCAGGGTCTCGTCCAGGAAGGCTAGCGCTGCCGCGAGCGATATGCCGCACTCGTGCTCTAGGAACGACATGCTGCTCAAGTGTCGAGAATATTAGGAATGATCAAATAGGATAAGTATGTTAGCCAGAAATTAAAAATAGACTGACTTAGTATTTGTATGCCAGATAGCATTCTAAATGCAACGTCTGACTAGTACATAGTCAGTGACTACATGTACATGTAGTTTTGTTCGTCCACACTTGCCGCTTGCCTCTTCTGGTGGCTGACGTAGTGCAGAGCTCCCAGTTGTCGGTAAGTACCGCACAAAGTGAATCCAAAGTTTTCGCAGATGTCGCTGTGCTTGACGTTGAAGACCCTCCAGGTATTCTTGCACCGTCGTGTTGTCGGGCAGAGAAGGAGGTGTGACCGCCAATGTTGGAGTCGTTGCCATCGCTTGGACAGTCTCCGAACACAATGAACTCTGCGATTCCAAGCGCGTACCTTTGAGATGTGATACGGTACAGCCACGCGCAGCCTCGGAGAAAGCTTACCAGAGATCCCTGAACGCTATCGTCACTGGAATGACGAGTTTTCACCTGTCGGGCCCGATATCCGCCGCACCCCAGGCAAGATCATAGTCATCAGGGGACGCAGTCGATTCCTCCGCTGCGAGCATTACGTTCACAGGGTTCTCGAAGCGGTGAAAAACAAGGGGTAGTAATTTTTATCTGTTGCTCACCTACTGACCTACCCGACCCCGGATTATCTGTTGCCCTTGACGGATGTTTTTTGGAGCCCACCAGATTGGATGATCGGGCTCATGAGCTCCTCGTTTGCACCGCCAATTTCGCTTCGCTCATGGCGGGCAAGGCGTCGATAGATAGATTGTAACTCCTTGTTAAGGAAACTACTCCGGCCCACGCGCCGACCATTGCAGACCTCCGCTACGCTTCGGTTGCAAACGGTCTCTCTGAGGCCTCTTTGGCCATCTGTCAAGGGCAACAAATAATCCGGGGCCGACAACAGGTTGTCAGCACGTTTGCCGGCAACAGGTAGGTCAGTAGGTGAGCAACAGATAAAAAGATTTTCCCAAAAACAAGTGCGCGGCCGCCATGAAAATAATCCCGTACCACAACCAGAATTTCTCCGCCCATAGTCATGATGGGGTTGATCTACATCTACAGTAGTAGATCCAGATGAGATAGACCGGGATCTGGTCTTTCGCGATTATCAACCCGCCGAAAACGGCAAACAAGAGAAGGGAGACCAGCGAGATCGGGATCGCCAAGTTCAAATCGGGTAAAGCGCGCGAGAGGAAGACGAACCACGCAGCAAACGTCAGATTTGCCAGGGAGATCAAATACTTCTGGAGTCGATGCAAAACCACACATCGAGTAGACGATCGAGCCGAACAACAGTTTCAGCGACACCCAACGGGAGCTAGCAAAGTGAATTGGACAGCACGCACGATGTGTTTCGTACTGCGCCTGCTTGTCGGTGCCGAAATCTAGCAGGAAATGAGCGACGCCACGGTACGGAGGACACTTGAAGCGCAAGCTCTCAAAGTACTTCGATGCCTCCTGGCGTCTCCTTGACCGTAAGAAAAGGGTAAGGCATGTCACGCTGCGCTACGTACGACACGAATTGCGGCAGTCGCCTGTGCAACCCGCTGGATGGTGCTACATTGTATGTCACCTCGCCCTCCACAGTCACATTCTTTTCGACCGGGAACCTACCGCTGAGCAGCGTCAAGAGGGACGACTTTCCGGATTCAGACTGGCCAAGCACCAATGTGATCGTGTCCGACTTAAAGCCACCCTTAACTACACCTCTGCGACCATCCCCTCGAATTGCAGCGCACTTGCTTGATAATGAAGTTGGAATGCTCAGCGGGGTTTCACGCATCAAGCAAATCACGTGCGTTGAAAAAGCTTCGTATCCACGTATCCACGCGAGTTCAATTAGTGAGCAACGATTCAGTAGTATATATTCGAGCAACCTCCGAATGCGCGCCATCGATTCTGCCTGACCGAGCTGTCTCACCCAAGAGTGCCCCTGTGCAACACAGACTGTGTTCAGACTCCTTACTGCTTGAGCTCTGTGGTCCAAATAAGCGGGTGCGATGCAAGGACCTCCACTTGCTCGCTGGCGTCGTCCACGTGGTTCGAGCTGCTAATGAGCCCGCCAAAGCCCGTCTCCACACCGGGGCTCAGGTTCCACTTCAAGCCCGATGTCGTCGTCTCCTTGCACGTCCCCGCCACGGGAATGAGCCCGCACGTCCGCGTCTCGAAGTGGAAGTTGGGCGTGATCACGTGCCGCACATTGGGCGCCAGCAGCCTGGCCGTCGTCTCGCTGGAAAGCAGCACCATCTGCTGGAACTTGTCCTTCCACCTGAAGAGCGCGTTGACGTTCTGCATCTCCTGGTCGAAGCGTCCGCCAATGGCGCCGAAGATCATGACGGAGAACCGGTCGGTCGAGTCTTCGGCCTTGCAGCGCTGCTCCTGCAGCTGGTGGATGAGCTGCAGACACTTATCCAGGTCGTTCGTGTCCTGGTCCGGGTCCTGGAGCACGTTCGTGCCTCTGGCGCTGAAGAAGTCGCGCACGTCGGCGCGTAGCGAGTCCAGGTCGCCCTTGATGTAGTGCGGCGCCACGAGGTGCTGCGCCTCGAGCGCCACGCCGCGGTCGTACAGG
>JAHQIV010001424.1:0-11534 GCA_030463285.1 Phytophthora europaea
GAACTCGTCTTCGTCGTCCGCGTGATCTATCATCCGCATTACGTTTGCCAGCGTCATTAAGTGAGCAAGTGGGAGGTCTTCACCATTCTAGCCATTCGATCTATACATCTAGAAAAAGTTCCGTGGCAAATCCGCCCTCATCAGACTGCTTCTGCCTCGCTGCCACCTCTTGCGGATGGCCTCGCCCTGCGCCGACATTGCGGCGGCAACGCTCGTAGACTCGTCGACGAACTCGTCTTCGTCGTCCGCGTGATCTATCATCCGCATTACGTTTGCCAGCGTCATTAAGTGAGCAAGTGGGAGGTCTTCACCATTCTAGCCATTCGATCTATACATCTAGAAATCTGTCGGAGGGTACCCCCCCTCCGACAGAAGTGAAATCTGTCGGGTCGACAGCGGACTCGAGTTGTCTAGAAGTGGCCGTTTTATGGAAATCTGTACGAAATCTGTACAAAATGGCCGCGACAGATCTTACGCAATGTCCTAGTTGCGTGAACTGAGTCAACATCATAAAATGTGATGGCATGGTGTCCGAAGTGTTTTTGGTAATGATTGCTCGCGTGTCCGAAGCGTGAGCTAACGTAGCTCAACACAGCGACACCAAGAACAAGAAGTTCGGGGCACATTTCCATACAGAGAGAGATCTGCGTGCAGCAGACAAGGACCAAAAGCGTTTCGTGGTGCTCAGCACGAAGGGCTCAAGTGGCAGCTCAACTGGTAACATAACGCCGGTGGAAGGAGTGCACTGGCTGCAAAATAGGGTACGCCAACGGCTCAAGCGAACTCTCATTTGAAGTTTTGCAGGTACACGAAGCCGGACAGATCGCTGCCATAAAATACTTGCGATGGAGGAACGTCATCTCGCGTCTTCCGGTTCGTCCGACAATGCGGAGCTGCCTTCGAGTGGTTCCTCCTTCGAATTTGACGGGACCAATTCCGACATCGCACGGCAATTGTACTATCGGGCCAAAGCTGGCGACTCGGCGTCGCCGTTTGAGGGCTTCAATGTACCGTCAACTCTCCAAGCTCGACTCGATGACCTCCAACTGGATTGGGAAAAGCTACCGGGCATCGCGCAACGAGCTCTGCTGTGGGACTCTGGCTACGGACTGTCACCGACCGACGAGCCTGTGAAGATTTGGACGCTGGGTGGGCACTCCATGGCGGACTTAGCTGTCCCATTGGAAGAGTTTCTGGCTGTTAACTGCACCGAGCACGTGTGTCCACAGCCTGATGATACCACGAGCTTAAGCAACCAACAGTGCACGGGGGCTGACATGCTGCGAGCTGCCAGGTGCGTCGTGGAGGATTTCGTTCAAGCCATTGAGATTCATCTGGCTATGTGGGTGACGGGCGGCAATCCTACGGTTGTCCCGACTCCTCGAATCTACAAACACGCCTGGAACGACAGCCTCGACCACAATTCTTACGTAGTGTTTGCGGTTCACACGGTTAAGTTGGACTTCGAGCCTGCGTGGAACGAGTGTGCGACGGCTGACCAAAACGACGGGTACGGGTCGTTGGTGCTGCCGTGCCACACAACAGCAAACATTTCAAACTTCATTGACGACGCGAAGCAAGAGGTGCAGGGCAGTGCGTGGGTGTCGCGATGGCTTGTGGAAGATTACGTGGAGACTGCAGGCACAGCATCCAGTAGTGGCCACAACAGCAACACGTTCAACCTGATGCTCCTAGTGCCAATTGTGGCTGGAGTTGTTGTTGCGATTGGTTTGGTTGGGCTCTTTGTGTTCATCAAGCGCAAACGACAAGAACAGGCTCAGCAATTTGCGCTGGAGGAGTCACCCGTCTGTCCACGCAGCTACTACCGAGACTGTGTGGATGCCCAGTTCGGTGCTGAAGAGGATTCTACTATGGGGCGGTCTACAGCTCAGACAATCGAAGACACGATGACGATTTCCCACAGAAAACACACCGCTGGGTCGAATTTCACGCTCAAAATCCTCCCCGAGAGCGAGTTTTTGGCTGGAAAGCGCGTTCCGTACGAGAGCATCTTCTTCAAACAAGCACTGTCGAAGGGTGCCAACGGAGAGGTTTGGCTTTGCGACTTGTACGACCAGCAAGTTGCCGTGAAGCGGCTACTGCAAAACACGACCCATCTAGCGGACGAGGTGCAAGAATTTGCCCACGAAATTGAACTAAGCGCCAGCTTGGTTCATCCGAACATTGTGTCATTCGTGGGGGTTGCATGGAATACGCTCGATAATTTGCTCATGGTGCTCGAATTCTTCCCCATGGGCGACCTTCAGACGTATTTGGCCAAAAACGGCGACTTGATGTCATGGGCCAGAGAAAAAATCCACATCGCCGTCGCAGTAGCCCACGCGCTGGAGTATCTTCACTCCCGATCGCCTCCACTGATCCATCGGGACCTCAAGTCGAAGAATATCATGCTAACGAGAATGTTGGAGGCCAAACTCATCGACTTTGGCGTAAGTCGTGAGCGACAGGAGAACTCAATGACCGCTGGGGTAGGAACGCCGTACTGGACTGCCCCTGAAATCCTTCAAGGCGATCGCTACACTGAGCAAGCCGACATTTATTCACTCGGGGTCGTGCTATCGGAGCTTGACACGACCAAACTCCCGTACCACGACGCGTTGACGTCGAACGGGAAGAAACCAAAACCTGTTCAGATCTTGGCGGATGTGGCGGCAGGTATGCTGCGACCAAGTTTCTCGGAAGACTGTCCTAGACGAATCCGTCGCATTGGCGTGGCTTGCTGCCAGCAGGACCCGACTAGACGGCCAAACGCTGCTCAAGTGGGACGCATGCTGGAAGGAGGTGACTAACCTTGGGTGATATTATTTTTTTGGAAACAAACCCGAGCCGTTCCAGATTCTGGAAGACGCGATCGCAGGCTTGCTGAGTGTTCCACTAGAATCCGCCGGATTTCAATATCATCCGCATTGCGTCGTCCTACGGCAGCCAAATTGGTGTTGTATCTGCATGTTTTTTTTTCGTTTCTACTTAAGGGAACAACGTGAGAATCAAACATGTACTTTCGAAGTATCAACAGTAGGATCGTATATTAGAAAGCTACGATAGAATCTCGGTTCAGAAGAAATCCACCCGCACCAACTCAGGAATCATATCCAAAACTCGAGTTCGCCAACTCGAGTTTATTTCACGAACGGCCACGAAAGTTGAAACTACTGGTCACTTGGGATTTCGCCATGCTGCATCAAGGCATGCGCCGCCTGGCGTCGTCTGCACCGTTCGAGGACGTCAAACTTCCTTCCAACGACAGCTACTTCGCCTTCGACGGGACCAACTCGGACCTCGCTCGGCAGTTGTTTTTCCGAGCCAAAGCGGGGGACTCAGCGGCTCAATTCAAGAACTTCAGCATTCCCTCCGCCGTCCAAGATCGACTCGACGAGCTGGAGCTCGACTGGAGTAAACTGCCCGGAATCGCCCAGCGAGCTTTGCTCTGGGACTCCGGCTTCGGCATCACCAAGGACAACTACCCGGTGCAGATCTGGACGCTGAACGGCCACTCGATGGCGGATCTGGCAGTTCCGCTGCCCCAATTCCAGGCCGCCGGATGCACGGAAAAGGCCTGCGAGCAGCCGGGCAACACCACGAGCTACAGCAATCTGTGGTGCGGAGGTGCTCAAATGCTCAAAGTGTCGAGGTGCGTAGTCGAGAATTTCGAGGACGACGACGAAATCCACGCGGCCATGTGGGCAACCGGTGGGAAGCCGGCCGAGGTGCCGACGCTGCGGGTCCGGAAGCACGAGTGGAAGGACAAGCGCGACGGCAACAGCTACGTCGTGTACGCTGTCCACACGCTGGAGCTTGCAGATGAACCATCGTGGAATAGCTGCGCCCTGGCCACTCAAAATGACGGCTACGGGTCTTTAGTTTTGCCCTGCTACACGACGGGGAACATCACGGACGGGGTCAGGAACAACATGGAGAAGAGCAAAGGCAGTCTCTGGGTCTCTCGATGGCTGACTGAAGACTACGCCGCCACAGCCAAAACAACGCCCACAAACGGGTCCAACCTGGTGCTACTCGTTCCGATCATCATCGGAGCGATTATCGTCGTACTTCTCGTTGGGATACTGCTACGCGTCCGAAAACGGCGAAGAGAGCGGAGTCGTGATCATGAACTGGGAGGAACATTGGTCAGCCCCAGCAACGTGCGTCTGGAAGCCGGAGATCGGAGGCCTCGAGACACTAGAGACCAATCTACAGCTCGAGCTGTCGGCACCGGCTCCACAATCGTCACCAACTCGACAATGCAGTCGTCCGAGTACGGGGACGTCCGGCTAAATGCGACTCTGAAAACGCTGCTCACTAGCGAATTCCTGTCCGAGAAGCGCATTCCGTACGAAAGTATCGTCTTCAAGCGCGTGATATCAAAGGGGGCGTACGGAGAAGTGTGGCTCGGAGATGTCATCGGACAGCAGGTAGCCGTCAAGAGGCTGCTGCAGAACAAGACCCATCTAGCGGAGGAAGTGCGAGAATTCGCGCAGGAGATCGAGATCAGTGCCAGCTTGGTGCACCCTAACATCGTCGCATTCATCGGCGTGGCTTGGAACAGTCTCAACAATTTGACCATGGTGATCGAGTACTTCCCCACTGGAGACCTGCAGACGTATCTACGCAAGAATTTCGACTTGCTGTCCTGGCCCAAGGACAAAATTCACGTTGCAGTCGGCATTTCACTTGCGCTGGAGTATCTGCACTCTAAGACGCCGCCACTTATCCATCGAGACCTCAAGTCCAAGAACGTCCTACTTACAAAGAAGCTCGAGGCCAAACTGATCGACTTTGGGGTAAGCCGAGGCCGCCAGGAAAACTCCATGACGGCAGGAGTCGGCACGCCGTATTGGTCGGCGCCCGAAGTCCTGGAGGGCAGGAAATACACGGAGCAGGCGGATATTTATTCATTTGGAGTGGTGGTATCGGAGCTGGACACCGGCATGGTCCCCTACCAGGATACGCTAACTTCGGATGGCAAGAAGCTCAAGCCGATTCAGATCTTGGCCGAGGTAGTAGCTGGGCGATTGCGTCCAACTTTATCGGAAGACTGCACCCAGCAAATCCGCCAAATCTGCGAGGCTTGCTGCCACCAAGATCCGGATCAAAGACCCACTGCAGCTCGAGTAGTCAAACTGCTACAAAAGACTGACAAGCTAGCAGAGGAGCATAACTAGAATATCCGAATGCAAGCAAAACTACTCGGGCGCTGGATTCGCAGAGGGCACTCGGAGGAGAAACTGTGCCGTCCAGTACGGCGTGCGAACGTTTGCAGTCATCGTGAGGTCAACGAGTCCGCGACTCACTCCAAAGTCGATCAGCTTGGGATCAAGCTGATCCGTTAGTAAGATGTTACTCGACTTGAGTCACGATGGATTAGGGGGAGGGGGTACGGTCGTGTAGTTACTCCAACGCTTGAGCAACTCCGATGGCGATGTAGATTTTGCACCTCGCCCACGACAACAGCTCTGTGTTTGTGTTCAGATGACTCCGCAGGGCCCTCGCGGGGACATACTCAAGTACCATGACTAAATTGCTGAGACTGCCCCAAGTCACGCCAATGATTTCGACGATGTGAGGGTGGGCAAGACTGGTGCTCAGTGGTTGTACTCGCAGATCCAGACTTCTCCTGGCCCTCACTGGGAAATGGCTCGTTGAAAGTCCAAGTTCCCTGCAGTCGAGCAATATCCCGAAAGTTCTGTTCGAACGTGCTCCTTCATAGTCTTCAGAGGGATTCCGGAGTGGAGAAGTGGGAGTTGTTGGGCGACTTGTAGTGGCGATCGATCCAGAAGCTGTACGGGGTGTGCCTCCGCAATAATAGTGCGAGAATCCGTCGTTATTGTCGTCTGCAGTGGTTCCGACTTAGTTGCTGCTCTCTGCATCCGTGAGCTCGTCTCTCCTATGGCAGGATAGCCATCATCTGCAGAGCACACGTTCCAGGCCTGGTCTTCTGTCGAATGAACGGTGTGGATCGCGTACACGCTGTATGTGGATAGAAATCCTTATGGACGGGGTCATCAGAGGAATTTGCTGAAGGCGTTCGAAGCGGTTGGTACGCAACAGGTACAGTACTAATTTAGTAGGTGTGCACGGACCAAAGACACCCGTTGTTACTCAACGCCCCGTTGGAACGTTCGCAGCCGCAGCAAGTGTGGCTCGATAAACTCAAATAGAAGGCCACTTAATACTCAACTTCTACTCGGGTGGCTCGATACCATCGTGGTCTGGGGAAGGCGAAGCCTTTGAACTCCGTCCGTCGCGTGCGGCCACTGTGGTCGAGTCGAAATTCATGCAGCTTTGAGGTATCAACCACATGTATCAACCAGCACCTTCGCAGTTATTGTGGCGGGCGGTCAGTGACTGACCACTCTCTTCTGCAGGTTCTAAGTGTATGTCGTCAATCGGGCAAGAGGTCTCTCGCATCCTGCACTTGCACATGCACACGAGAACGCGTGGCAATGCGGCGTCTAGTCGAACGACAGTGGAGCGTGACGTGCGAGGTGGCCCCAACTCCTTTTGTGCGGTTGAAATGGTGTCTGCTGGAGCAGCAGATGATCTCCACACGCTCAAGTGTCCTCCAAATGACGACTGCGAGTTCCCCAAAGCCCCATGGATTTGAATCGTTTCTCACCGTGCGGCTCACACACTGAAGCCAGCTAGTAACGCGGCAAGCTGGTTACGACAAGCAGTCTGGGGTCGCTGTCCATGCCAAGTTGCTTATGCGCGAAAGATTGAGACACCACGCTGAAAGTGTAGGTAAGTGTCCTACCGGTATTGGTGAGACTGGTCGTACGTGTGCATGTTGTTTTAAAACTTACATGTAATTTGCTTCTTGTTGTGTGGGTTTGGTGCGATCTCGAATTCGTCGATAGCCTTTCGCTCAGTGGCCACTCTGGACAGGCGTCGGAATGGATCGTACGGCATGTGCACATGTACTTTCGACCCGAGGCTCGGTGAATTGAACGGGTGTATTGAAGCGGACCAGGCGCATCGACACCTGAGCCATGCAAAGTCCCGATCCGAAGATGCCTCCGTATCTCGAAAGCGCACCTGACCATGGTGCCGTCCGTCCATCAAGCTGCCGGCAAAGTGGCAGTACACTGTCCAGTGTGGATCGACTGCTTTCCCTCTCACTCTTCCGCAATGGACTTCTTTCGTGTGGATCGATGCGGCGCTCGAATTGCAGTTGGAAAGATTGATCCGCTGTGATTGAGTGAGTGCAAGGTGCCCCCAGAACTTTGGCAAATCGCGACGGAGGCAGCGAGCCGCAGTGTCTCTGCTTTCGAGGTCAATCCGGTCACGGTCTCTCGCCCGTTAGGCAAATCGCTGACCTCCAGTTGATTTCAACGAAAGCTTTGTACCATCGAGACTCGGAGGCAGCGCTGACAGCACGTTCACGGACCCCAAGTATGTCGATCCCCGTTCGATGCACGCGTCGCAGCATCATGATGGACGGGTATGCGTTTTGACCCGAGAGTTCATCAGCCTCGGGGCACGACGGACAGCTCTTTTGTTTGCGGCTCCGGGTCAGCGTAGGTTAACACCGGCGGCGTTGCGGCTTATTCCACCAGTTCCGAATACTCGGCCGGTGTCGAAGTTATCCAGTGTGTGTCGTGTCACGGGCTGAGTCACTGCAACAACGGCAGGCGGGCGAGCCAAACCTGCCGAGCTGGAGACCAGTTTTGCATTTGGACAGACGGTAGCGCAGCATGGCGCGTCGACGGCGCCCCCGGCTCGCGGCGGCGCTAGTCGCAGTCGCAGTCGCCAACTTGGCGTCGATATTCGTCGCGTCTGCTGAGCCAGCGCTGAGCTTCACGTCCGAGGCGCAGGCGGGCACTGCTCTGCCGACCAGCAGCGACTCGTTCGTGTTCGACGGCACCACGTCCGACATTGCGCGCCAACTGTACTTGAGGCACGCTGCAGGTGAGACCGTGGACCCCGTGCTGCCCAACTCGATCCCCGCGTCCGTCACGGCCAGACTCGCCCCGCTGAACGTGTCGTACGACAACCTGCCGGGTCTGCTGCAGCGAGCGCTGCTCTGGGACTCGGGCTACGTCATCTCGCCCGACAACGACGCGGTGCAGATTTGGACCCTTGGGGGCCGGTCGATGGCCAACTTGGCCGTGTCCAAGGTCGAGTACGCCACGACCGGTTGCACCGCGCTGTACTGCGGCCAGCCGGACAACAGCTCGTACAATGCCAACGAGTTCTGCTCCGGGTCGCAGATGCTCACGGCCGCCAAGTGCTTGATGGACGACTTCGACTCGGACGCGAGCTCGCACCTGGCCATGTGGTCGAACGGAGGCGACCCCGACATGATCCCGCAGATCCGCGCCGTGCTGCATGGCTGGCGCGATCTCTCCACGAACGACTCGTACCTGGTGTATGCTGTGCACACGATGTCGGCGAACTCGGAGCCGGCGTACGGCACGTGCAACACGAACGGGTACGGCTCGCTCGTCGTCCCGTGCTACCCGTTGAGCAACACGTCGTCAGATGTCGTCGCGGTGATGGCAGCGCCGGTCGCTTCTCCGTGGCTCACGACGTGGATCAAGAAGTACCAACCGACTACGGACACGACGGTGAGCAGCGACTCCGAGGGCGACGGCAGCGGCTTCAATCTGTGGCTGCTGATCCCGATCATCCTCTCCGCTTTGGCAGCGGCAGCGTTGATCTTCGCTGCGGTGTTCAAGAAGCGTCGACGACTGCGGTCGGTCTACTGGCAACGCGATTCTCCGGCAGACAGCGACTGCTCTGGTCGGAAGTCCAAGCCCTCGGGGCCTCTTACGGCGCCCCGACAAGCTGCAATCAATCGAACAAGCCTCCGTCGCACGGAGCAGGAGACGATCGGCGAGTTCAATCGCACTCTTCGTCTGCCTGGAGATGACGACAACTCGTCCCATGTGGAGGAACCCTCGCCCGACTTCGACGAAGTGCTCCCTCGTTCGCGCCGAAACACTGCTCCAGCCTCAAGAACTACCGCACCACCGACTCGTGGTGTTGCTACCACAGCGCGCGGCAGTCTTCCAGTAGTCCAAAGCAACGTACCGATAGTTCGGAGAGATACAGTACCCGCGGCTCGGAGCTCCACCCCAGCGGCACCAAGTCAACATGCCGGTTGGGCTGTCACTCCAGCAATGCGAAGTCACCCAGGAGCTCGGAACCAACAAACAACTCGACCAAGATCGAAGCGCTCATCCGAAGGCCGCAGCACAAGGCGGAGTCAGTCGGCTCGTAATATCGCGCCAGCAGCACGAAATCGCTCACCCGTAGCTCAAGACCATTTGCCAACGCTTCGTGAGTCGTCTTCAATGACGCCGATCCGAGAGTCGATGCCGTCTATCAGAGACTCGATCCAAGCGGATCGCGAGTCGATCCCTGCCATGCGAGAGACTTTCTGTCGCTACTCGGCGGCGGACAACGTGCAGTACACGCTGACAACGGATTCCAACTTGGTTGGCAAGCGGATCGCGTGGGAGCGGATTGAACTTGGGCGTCTGCTCTCCAGAGGCGCGTTCGGTGAAGTGTGGGCGTGTCGGTACGCGGGCAAGAAAGTGGCCGTCAAGCGCTTGCTGCAGTCGAAGAAGCCGACGTTCCACGAGACTGAGAAGTTCACGAACGAGATCCAACTGACCGCGAGTCTGAACCACCCGAACGTCGTGCGCTTCATCGGCGTGACCTGGAGCAGCCTCGAGAACTTGGCCCTGGTGGAGGAGTACCTCCCTCGGGGAGACCTGCAGCAGTACTTGCAACGCAATGGCGACTTGATGACCTGGGCGTGTGACAAGATCCACATGGCCACCGGCATCGCGAAAGCGATCCAGTACCTGCACAGCCGCGAGGTGATCCACCGAGACCTCAAGGCTCGCAACGTGCTGCTGACCAAGCGACTGCAGCCAAAGCTCATCGACTTTGGTGCAAGTCGCCTGGTCGCCCCATACGACATGTCGGCGGGGATCGGCACACCGTTTTGGACTGCGCCCGAGGTGCTCGAGGGCACCGAGTACACGGAGAAGGCAGATATTTATTCGTTCGGAGTGCTGCTGACGGAGCTGGACACTTGCGAGGCCCCGTTCCACAGCACATTGGGGCCCAACGGAGACAAGATGAAGCCCTTCCTCATCCTCAAGCAAGTGGTGGACGGTCTGCTTCGACCGAGTCTTTCGGACGCGTGTCCCCCGCGGATCCGCAAGGCAGCCGACGCGTGTTTCCAGCACGACCCGAAGCTCCGACCGTCCGCTGCGGAGCTCGTCAAGCTGCTGGGAGGCTAAAGTGCAGCATGAATTACTAGCATAGGTAGGAATAATGACAACCAAAAACATACAAGTTAACTTCAGCATCTACTGGCCCTGTAGCATATCCACCAGTTGAGCCGCAGTAGGTCGTCGTGCGGGATCGTGCTGACAGCACGAGATGCCAATGCGACGAATCCGAGCAGGACAGTCCTCGGAGAAGCTGGGACGGAGCACCCCCGACATGACCTCTTGCAGGATCTGGAACGGCTTGGCCTTCTTCCCGTTCGTCCCCATGCACTCGTGGAACGGGATCTTGCACGTGTCCAGCTCCGATAGCACCACGCCGAACGAGTAAATGTCGGCTTGCTCCGAGTAGCGCTTGCCTTCGAGAATCTCAGGTGCCGTCCAGTAGGGCGTGCCCACTCCTGCGGTCATAGTGAGCTCGACAGTTCCGCGACTAACGCCGAAGTCGATCAACTTGGTCTCCAACTGCTTGGTGAGCAGAATGTTCTTGGACTTGAGGTCTCGGTGGATGATCGGGGGCGAGTACGCGTGCAGGTACTCGAGCGCACTGGCCACGCCGACGGCCATGTGGATCTTGTCCTTGGCCCACGACAGGAGGTCTGCGTTCCTCCTCAGGTAGCTCTGCAAGTCTCCAAGCGGGAAGAACTCGATGACCATGGTCAGGTTGTTGAGACTGCTCCATGCGACGCCAATGAAGGCGCCGATGTTCGGGTGTTGCAAGTGGGCGTTCAGCTCGATCTCGAGAGCGAACTCGTGCACGTCTTCGGCCTTGGGCTCCTTGACCTGCCGCAGCCTCTTGACCGCCACCTTCTGGCCCGCGTACTCGCAGGCCCAGACTTCACCCGACGCGCCCTTGGACAGAGGCTTGTCAAACACCAAACTCTCAAGCGGAATCCGCTTCCCGACGAGGACTTCGCTCGTGAGCAGGACCTTCAGCGTCGTGTTGGACCCGGCGGAGACGAACTCACGCTCGTACCCCGCCGGGAACTGGATGGTCTGGTCCGCGCCCGGGTAAGTGGAGGCCGTCATGTCTTCACTCACTGCGAAAGTGGGTCGCGCGATGGTTTCGCGCTCCTTGTTCCCCGACGGCGCGTAGTACGGCGTCTGGCCCGTGGCCGTGCTCTCCTCGTCCTGCTTCAGAGTCTGTTGTCGCCTCTTCCGTCGGCAGTAGAAGGCCAACGCTATAAGCGCGAGCACCACCAGAGCCCCGAGAACAATGGGGACCAGCAGGATCATGTTGAAGCCGTCCGAGTCCTCGGCCTTAGCCGT
>JAHQIV010001425.1:0-11785 GCA_030463285.1 Phytophthora europaea
CGCGTTGAGGTACGTGATGACGGAGACGGCGGTGGCTGCCGCGGCGGCCAGCACCGGGTGGTCCTTGAACCACTGCACGCCGCTCGAGAGCTCCTTGGCTGTGGGGAAGAACGACGCGTGCGCCATGAACGCGTGCGGCGGGTGCGCCATCGGAGAGTGATGGTCAGCCCGTCGACGCAAATTGGCGAATGACAGACCAGCGGTTTAACTTTCTATAGTAGCGAAAAGGCACAATGTTCTTGTAGGGGGAGGGGTTGGACTATAGTGGTGCAAAGAGTTCTTGTAAATGGAGAAGCGCCACTTCAACTTGGGGGCAAAGCTACCAGGTAGCCTCGTGACGTCACTTGCTGGTGTTTGTTGCACTGCCGAGCATTGCAACAGCAGTGGGCGTGATGCCAAACATCATCATGCTTAATGTGCGTACGACGATGTAGAGAGGGCTGATACAGCGTATAATAGCTCTGGGCACTGGGTGAGTCATGTGTCCATGGGCGGTCTGATCTATAACCTGTTGGACGGCATGCAACATGCCGACAGGTTTCTGCCCACCGAATCCTGTTTAATCCGGTGATATCGACTTCCACAGGTTTGGTGTACGCGCACACAACCCACGACACACGCAGTGAAAGGATCAGCACCAGCCGCCAGAGAGAGAAAGCGCAAAGCGCAAGTTCGAACTAACTAAACGCCCCCAGGACCCCCGCCCGACGTGTGTACACTCGCTTTAACACTAGCTTAACCGCCGCCCCCCCTCTCTAACCGCCCCCTCCCTCCCCACAGAATTCGCCATGGCCGACGAGGAGCCCGACTGCTGCCCGCTGTGCATGGAGGAGTTGGACATCACGGACCAGACGTTCAACGCGTGCCCCTGCGGCTACCAGGTGTGTCTCTGGTGCTGGCACCAGATCAAGAACGAGTACAACGGGCTCTGCCCCGCGTGTCGCCAGCCCTACGCCGAGCTCTCGAAGCAGAAGAACCCGCTGGACCGCGACGAGTGCGTTAAATACACCCTACCTCTTCACTTTAGCACTCTCTAACTGTTTAGCACCATCTAAACGGTTAGAGAGTGCTAAACTGGCGGAAAAAGTTTAGGCGTGTTTTAACGCGGAAAAAAACTGTGCTGCAGGGTGGTGCGGCGGACCAAGCAACGCAAGCAGAAAGAGAAGAGCGAGCGGCGCTCGGCCGCGCAGGCCAAACACGCGACGGTGAACCGCAAGAGTCTGCAGAACGTGCGTGTGATGCAGCGGAACCTTGTTTACGTAATCGGTTTGCCCGTGCACTTTGCCGAGGAGGAAATTCTCCGCTCGCACGAGTGTTTCGGCCAATACGGCAAAATCGTCAAGGCCGTGGTGAACAAGTCACACCTAAACACGGACCGCCAAAACGCAACAGCCAGCGCGTACATCACTTTTGCCAACAAGGAGGATGCGCTCTGTTGCATTGTGGCAATAGACGGCTACTATTTAGACGGGAGTCTACTACGGTAAAGTAGAACGGCTCTACCTTTCCCCCTTAAGAAAGGAAGAGTGGGGTAGAACTGACGATTGGCTGTGTCCTACTCTACCAGGGCGTCCTTCGGCACTACCAAGTACTGCAACTTTTTCCTGCGCAACATGCAGTGCAACAACCCGGACTGCTTGTACCTGCACGAACTGGGCGACGAGGACGACAGCTTCACCAAGGAGGAGATGCAGTCGGGTGAGAGTTTAGAGAGTTTAGAGATTTTTTTCTCCCCCCCCCCAGGTTAGAGAATTAGTTGACTGAGAGTGTGGCTGGCTCCTGTTTGTTGCAGCGCTGCACTCCGGGAAGGCTGCGTTCCGAGACATGTCGATGGCAAATGGGCAGGTGCAGGAGCGAGAAGGCTCTCGGTTCCCGCCGCCACATCGACCAAGTGCCCAGTCTAGGACAGGGGCGGCTGCTAGCGCCAGTGCCAGTGCTAGGGCGCCGTCTCCAGCAAGAGGGACGACACTGCTCAGGTCACACAGCGAGGAGCAGTTCGGGGACGCACAGAGACATTCACAGAGCGCAGCGGCGGTATCAAAACTCCGGCAGAGCGACGGCAGCAACAGCTCACGGTCTTCGTCGCCCGACCGCGTCGACACATCAGCCACAGCCACAGCAGCACACAACACAGAATACCCGCCGCTGAGTAGCAGTTTGGCAAGAGGAAATTCCTATAGCAAGATCGTGGCGGGCGGACACAGCAGTAGCAGTAGCAGGCATGAAGGTGCAGCAGCAGCAGCAGCGTCGACTCCAGTAGAACCAGCACCAAGCAAAAAGCCGCAGCTGCACGTAGACACATCTCGGGAGGAAGACAACGCACCGCCCGTGGAGACGGTAGTAGGGCCGTTGGAAGCGCTCAAACTGGCGACGGGTGCATCGACTCAGGAGCCAGCGTGGGCGCAGCCGTTCCCGACCCCGTCAGTGCCGCAGAGCGAGAGCGAGAGCGAAGAGCAGACCACACACAGCAGCAGTGCAGCAGGAGTTTACAGTCCGTTCGGCCTCGGCTTTGAAGGCGGAATCCGTCGTGCCAGCAGCGCCCGAGAGCTCACGTCCAAGTCACCAACGTCCGGAGACATGTGGGGGGCTTCTAACGCGCCCAAGAGCTCGCTGGACTCGTTCCCGCCTGCCGCGCCGACGCTGGCGGCGTCTGCTAGCTCCTCGTCGTCGTTTGCGTCGATTGACGCGATTTTCAGTCAGCGAAACGAGTCGTCCGAAGCGCTTGCGGGTTTGCTTGGTGTCCAGCTGGATCCGAGCCCGCTGAATCATGATGCGCCACTAGCTGCAGCTTCCAAGGATGCGCGCACCTCTCGGTTTTCGTTTGCAAATCCTGCGGACGCTGGCCGTGGTGGCATGCCACAGACCACGGCGCGCTACGAGCTGCTGGATGGCACGACAGTGAACAACCGCAGCTCGTTTGGTGGATTTGACGCTCCTCGTGTCGGAAATGCCCCGTCGGCGTTTCCGTCGACGTCGGACCGGTCGGGTTTCCCGCCGCTGGGCAGTTCTCAGCACCTTCACCTTGCGCCACCTCCTCCTCATCCGTCCAGGAGCTCGTTCGGCGGTGACTTCCGCAGCAACGACATGTCTCTCGGTGGTAGCGGTGCGCTGGGCGGTGCGCTAGGCGGTGGATCTGGCGGGCTGGCGTTCCTGCAGCAAATGCTGCCGAATGTGAACATCAGCTTCGGCGGTGACTATCCCAGTCTGTCGGGCGCAGCATCGAGTGGGATGGGTGCTTCCATGACGCCTATGCGTAGTGCGAGCGCCGGCCGGGAAGGAGGTTCGGGACGTCGTCTCTTTGAGCGTAGTCAGAGTGCTGGGGCTGGCTTGGTCTCACCAGATTCGTGGGATGGCGGAAGTTTGAGCTCGCTGGGCTTCGACTCTCAGTCCAACCGCCGGGCACCAAATGCTTCCTCGTTTTATGATCCTGCCCTGGTGCCGCAGGTATCTAGCGGGCTATCAAACAACCTCTACGGCTTCAGCTCGTCAAACTCGATGGCGCCTAATGGCAGCGAAAGCGACCGCCTGCGCATGCAGAACGACTTTGGAGCTGATGCGTATCGCCGTGGTTCGTTGATGAACAACAGCTAGATGAAGCGACCGGTTCTAACTGGCATCCTTTTCGAGTGTCGACCCGAGAGGAACGACGATCAACAGTACATGAAGTCCGTGGTCCTGAGCCAGTGCTGACAGGTTTATCACACACATCAAACACAATCTGACGGTGAATTGAGGGACGAGAAAACGATGATGAAGTAATGAGTCCCAGATCGGAAGACACAAAACACATACAACACAGACGCACACGCGAACACACACACACAATTGCTGATCTCAGGAATGACGCGAAAGAAAACGAGAAAAGAAAAGAAAAAGGAACGAGGAGTGCACCAATTCTACAAAAAAGCGGCATGTGCGTGAAGGCTATCAAGACACCAAAACACACACACACACACACATGATGAATCCCGTTGAGCTAGCTACGGTTGAAGTCCATCGTCGTGATATGCCCGAACACACAAACACGAGTCGCTTTTGCTCCCTCGAATTTCGCGTACGCCTCCTTTGTGGTTTGTTCCCTATTCGTGCAGGTAGCGGAGACGTTTCAAGCCAGGTACAAGGTCATTGAATAGTCGACGGCGACTCCTGGATTGCAGCGAGGTAGGTTTGTGACCGTGGTTTTCCTTCGGCGACGATGCCTCACTGACATTTGCAGTGTTACCTTGTTCCTGTGTTGATGCGTAGTGGGGATCTGCGGACGATGCTTGGTGAGGTCGACGATGGCGATAACCTTGGAACGAGTGACATCGGCGATGAGCCCCAGGATGATGAAGATGCAGGTGGCAAGGGCGAACCTGGGGACGAAGTCGTTCCAGCTGAAAAGGGGCTCTATTGCGTTGGGGATACCACTGAAGTGCTCGTAGAGGCTGGAGAAGAAGACGACGCGTCTGGCCACCAGCAAGCTGAACATGATGACGATGATCGTGAGCCGAACTATGAGGAGGTTGAAGAGAGAGGCGAATTCGTGGCCGCATGGGTCCGAACGAACTTCCCTGACGTCGCAAGTGAGGCAGAGCTGCGATCTCAAGCCACAGCGTTTGATACATTCAACGCCGACTCAGAGCCCCAAGTGTGTGAAGAGTGCAGCACCTTCCCTACAGTCTTCACTTGTGAAGAGTGTGGCCTTACTCTGTGTTTCAGATGCACGGATGCCATCCATATCGTACGTAACGCACAGGTGCTCATTCGAGAAAGATCCATCGCTGACGCCCACATTTTCTGTTGTGTAGATTCCATCTCTTTCAGTTCACAGCATACGCTTTGGCAGATTTAACAACATGAATCAAGCGGCGATTTCGAAGCGTGAAGCTCAAGTACACGTCGAAGCTTCAGAGGTCTCTGCTGCAGTGCAGTCTACGATTACGACTAAGACAATGCAAGAACATTTACCTCGTGTTGCAACCAAACAAGTGGAGGAGTCGCGGTTGGCTTTACCTGCGGGTACGAACATTTTCTTTCGAGCCCCAGAATGTGCACGTTGGCCGCGCGAGCTGCTTTATGGTACACTGGTTAGTCGAGAACCCGCTACGACTTCGAACGGAGACAAGTTTTACCACCGCGTGCTTTGGTTAAGAGGTGTTGAAGCTCTGCCCAACGGCTTCTTTCGCGCCACACTTGCGCTCCCTGGCTGGAACATCAGCAGCGACAGTGAAGTCGATATTGGAGAAACGTTTTGGCCGCACGAGATCGGCCTGTACCCCACGCAGCTAGGCGCGTTGCGTGCCGTCGTTACGGCTGAGCAAATCGCACGCGCCAAGTTTCGACGAGAACTTGAAGGTGGCCGCATCCATCGCTGGCGCAGGTTCGAGCTAGAGGACGACGGAGATGTCCAGCCCAATGAAGACGGGGAAGCATTTCCATCCTCCGAAGTATTGGACGAGATTGTTGCGGAGACTGCCGCAACACTCGCCAGTGAGTTTGGTGTGCGACTTAGGCGCCAGGAAGACGCAACATTGCACCGACAACTCTCTCAAGGCACGTGGAGCTATCGGAAGTGGATGGAGACTATCGGGCGCGGCGATGACTTGCAAGAGGAAGACGCCGTGTCATTCGAAAGTGGCGTAGCCATCCCTGACGACACTCAGCGTGAAGACGCCTTCAACGAGGAACTTGAGTCCCCAGAATCGACACCATGGGCTCCTGCTGGTCGCATCCGCTTCTTCATGATCGCACAACACGAGTTGGTCTTCCCAGAGCGCGTATGTCGACAACATCTTCGGGCGATTTTGGAGCAGCTACTGTTTGTGTACGTGGGCTTTGCCTGGAAACTATGGCGTGAGTATGTCGAGCGCCATCGTGAGCGAGAAGAGCAGCAGAACCGCGATCGAGCTGCGGAGGTTCTTCAAGCCTGGGCAAGACGGATCGCCGAACGAGAGCGACAACAGGAACGCCGGCGTCTGCTAAGCATGGTGATTGGGTCTTCAGTCGATGCGTTGGAGCTCTATAGACGCCGCCAGATCGAGGCACGAAAGCTGTACGCGTTTCTGACCCGACAGATCGAGCAGCGGAAGCGCAATGCATTGCAAGTTTGGCGCGTGGCTGTGGGTCCGAGTTCTCCGCCGCCTCCGCCAGCTATCACATGGCATCCAAGTCATGGAATGAAGGCGATGCTGCCTAAACTGCCGCGGATGGGGGCTCGGCGACGCACAGCTCAAGACAAATCGGTCGCGCCTGGAACACAAGTGATCGTTGAAGACATGGCGACGTTCAAGTTGTTCCGCGCGAACCACACCGGCCCTGCGGATACTTCCTACTGGGTCATTCGAGGACGAGTGCTCGCAGGAGCATGCCCCATCGGGCCGGCCTTCCGCGAGGCACGACGACTGGTGTCACGTACCGACTTCGCGACGAGTGTGCTCCTCCAGCAGATCAGCGTGTTCGTCTGTCTTATGGAGCCGCAAGAGCTCAAGAGGATGGAGACAGCGGCAGCCGGAGGCTGCGACACTGAATGGAGTTACGAGCGCCAAGTTCGTAGCAAGTACCAAGCTCTGTGCATGGAACTGAAGGGAGCCGAGACCATCAGCAAGCGGCATGTGGAGCTCGCGCAGCAAGCGCTCGTTGACTTCGATGTTGAAGCTGCCAACGCGGCCGCTGCTGCGATGGGAGGCTCTGGAACCAAGAACAGCAAAAGGCGGCGAGCGTCGATGACCATGCAGCAGCAGCTGGAGGAGGACGCCGCCGAAGAAGTCAAGATGAAAGAGGCGCGCGAAGCCCTTGACCAAAGACTGCAACTGGCTGAGCAGCAAGCACTCAAGGCTGCGCACGAAGTCGCACGACTGGGCATGATGCAGATCGAGTTCCTGTACTTCCCGATCGTGCACGACGGAGTTCCAGACAGCGACGAGCTGATCGCATTTCTTGAAGAGCAGGTCGAGTCGAGGCTGCGTGCAGGCAAGAACATCTACGTCTTCAGTCGTCTGGGTCATGGGCGCACGGGGCTTGTGTCGGCGTTGCTGCTTGGCCGCGTGTACGGAATTTCAGCATCGGAAGCTTTGGAGCGAGCCCAGCGTACACACGATTGCCAGCGTCCAGGGGCTCCACGAGGCATGAGCTTCTGCTCACCAACCACGGCGCCTCAATTGACATTCGTACGGCGGACTTTGGCACGCTGGATGGATCCCATCTACGTCCCCATCGTGCTTGAAAACTCCGAGGGGTTCCGTTCTATCCGAATGCAGCAGCGAGGACTGTTGGCTGGGCCGTACTTGCGAGACGAAGGATTCATGATCAGCACTGCTGGAGATGCCCAAGCGCGGGAGCGTGAAGCGCTGGAACTAAAGCGTCTAGAGCGCATTGCAAGGCGTGAAAGTACAGCTGTGGCATTGCAGCGTGATCGACGGAAGCAAAGGCGTGAGCATGAGACTATGGAGACCGAAGAAAGCGTTCAAGCCGCTCAAGAGGTGATGGAAATTATGGTTGACAAGGTGATGGCGGAGCCAGGAGGCTACTCTGGTTCATAAATGGTTAATAGCATGCAAGGTGATTGGAGATCTACGAGAGAATCGCGAGCGAGGACGACTCTGGCTGGGCTCACATGAGGCTGCACTTGGCACCGCACGCCGGCTCAAGGTTCTCCACCTCGGCTTCCGCCTTCAACTGGGCAACTTCCTCTTCCTTCATCACCTTTGGTGACGGAGGCATTCCCGTCGGAGTTCCTGGCGCCTTAGCACGGGTCTTTGGCGAAGCCGAAGCCTTCGGGGACACCACCACGGGCGACGGTGCAGGCCCGCTGATGGCTGGCATGGGAGGGAAGGTCGAGGCATCGGCCAGAACCGTCTTGGGCTCAGCTTGATCCGTCTTGATTGGCGTTGGCGGCGGTGTGGCCGTTGTCATCGCCTTCGTCTCGATCACAGCCTTCACGGGGTTGACCTTGCTCGGCTCCGTCTTGGTACTTTCGGCCTTCGCGGGCTCAGTCTTGGCTGCTTCGGTCTTGGTATCCGCAGTCTTCGCGTCGGGCTTCGCAGCGTCAGCCTTCACAGGAGATGCAGCAGTCTTCAGGGGCGATGCGGCGGGCTTCACTGGCGAAGCAGCAGGGGATGCCGAGGCTTTAGCCCCAGTGCCTGCATTCTTGGCCGGTGAGGCCGGTGTGGCAGCCTTGTCACCGCCAGGCTTCGTCTCTGTGAGTGAATTTCTAGGGGGCGTGGGCGAAGTCTCGTGCGGAGAACCATTGGCACTTGCATTGCTCGTGGATACAGCAGCCTCGTCATCCTTCGATGCTGGGAGGCAAGCAGCGACCTCAGCAGCGTTCACGGGCGTCGTCAACGCGTTCGCTGGGGCAGCTCCACGAGGACTGGCAGGGTTCGAGCCGAGGCCGACGATGCTACTGGAGCGGCTCATGGAGTCGACGTCCGAGAACTCGCTGCTGTCGATGCGGTCAGCTCGGCCCAGCTCGTCCATCTTGGCCGGACTGAGGGCGTCCAGGCTGGAGCGACGGGCCTGCGGGTTCTTGACGAACTTGCGCGTCTCCGTCTGAGGTTTTCCCTCGGCGTCCACGGCGCGCTGGAAGCTGAAGGTCAGCGCTGAGCCTTTGGCGCCGCAGGTGACGAGACCTCCGGGCGTGTCGCTCTTGGGCTTGACGACGTGGGTCAGCACGTGGTTGAGCGTCTTGCGCACGCGGTTCGAGTCCACGACGTGGAGGACGAGACCGTCGTCGCCGTAGTAGAGCCCTGCAGCGTTGGTGCTGCCGTCCTTCTCGACCTGGATGTACATTTCTCCCTTGGAGGCCGACACCTGCAGACTGATGCCTTCACGCTGCCCCGTCACCTTGTTGTTGAGCGAGTAGGCGCTGCCGTCCTTGCCGTCCGACGTCCGAAGCACGAACGGGGTCTGGAAGGTCAACGGGGTGCCGTTCGCCTGCTGCTTCTCGCCGCGGATCGGAGTGCTATGGACGACAAGTTTGGAAGTGAGCAACAAGAGGGTGAAGGTCACGAGCGACAAGGTGACGGACGGACGACGTACATGATGAACTCGGCCTCGGTGAAACGATCCTTGACCTCATCCTTCACTGGAGGCACGACCAGCAGCTGGGTCTGAGCCTTGCCGGGGAGTTCCAGGAAGCCCAGACAGGCAGGGGCGGCACTCTCGACGAACGCCGACTTGGTCTGCAGCTTGATGACATCGCCGAATCGAATGGGCTCGTTGACGTTGCTCATGGTCGCTGGAAGCTCGAAGGCAAAGGGGCTTTGGGCGCTCGCAAAAGCTGGAAAGTTGGGAAGTGAGGGAGGAGACCTCCACCACCTCGCAAGCCGTTAGCGAGTTGCAGCCCTCAAGAGCAGTGCACTATTGTTGGCCCGGGCGTCTCGCTGCTATCAATAGTGGTGCTGCCACAACGGAGACTAACCTCGAGAATAGATGACCTCGACTTGAAGCGTGAAGTCTCAACATGATGCCAATATTTTTAGGTAGTCTCCATCGCCTTCTGGTCAAGTACAAGACGCACAAGGTGCGATAAGGCATAGCGCAAGTGAAAAGAAGCCTCTGAGAATACGCAACGCAACTCACTGCACTGCGTGACGGTCTCAATAATGAATCTTGATTCGAGTTGAGAAGTGGTGACAATACATGTAGTGATGGCTGCATTGACACCATGCACGACAACATGAAAGAGCAGTGTGGATATTCATTTCTTTTTTCAATCTTATGGCACTCGCAAAGCTAAAACTAAAATGGCGAGTTGGCTGGTGGGAGGCTACACTACATCTCCGCTTCAGCGCTGAGCTAGCAGCTAGCTTTTCGGTTCTCTCCGTGCTCCTGACCCCATGCGGAGGCCGTGCATCCTCTTGTCAGCTCGCTCGCTCTTGCTCTTCTTCCCTCATCCTCTTCTCGTACACAACACACACCGACACGGCTCTCTCGCTCGTGTCGTCTCGCTCACCCACTCGCTGCAACGGGGTTTTCCAACGAAGCTGCCTCAGCCGAGACGACCACGCCCGACATACTTTTTTCACCACGCTGGTCTTGCTACTTCTTCGACTCGGCAGCTTTCCCCATGCAGCTCGCTCCTGCCCTCGACTTCGTCGTCGGTGGGGGCGGGTACTCGTCTAACAATCCGGGGCCTTCTCCATCGTCTTCAACTCTTGCTTAGTTCAGGTGCTCGTTGCCGGGCATGTAGGTGAAGCCGTCAAAGTGAGCCTGGGCACGGTGCGTTGCGCCCAGCTCCTGCGTCACTGGCGAGTCGCGCGCCATTTCGCGCGTGAAGATGTTGGCAACGTTGCCCGTGTCGGCCTCGCTGTTCACCACAGGCTTGAAGGGCGGCTCCATCTCGCGCTTCAGCAGCTTGTCGAAGTCGATGCTAGCGAAGAACGGGTGGTCCATAATTTCCTGCACGCCCGAAGGCCCTGAGCCTAACCGCTTGGCAGGGTCTCGGCGAAGTAGACCCGTCAGCAGATCCTTGGCATCCTCCGAGAAGGCCTGGGTGAACACAACATCCCGGTGCAGGATGTTGTGGAACATGCGCTTTCGGTTGCGGTCGAAGAACGGCGTCTGACCGGTCATCATTTCATACAGCAGCGTACCGAAGCCCCACCAGTCCACAGCCTTACCGTACGGCAGGCCCTTGAGCAGCTCCGGGGCAATGTACTCGGCCGTACCACAGAAGGTCTTGGCACCGTCGGGCACGTCGACGTTTTCCTTCGACAGCCCGAAGTCCGTCAGGGCGATGAACCCCTTGTCGTCCATGAGAATATTCTCAAGCTTCAGGTCTCGGTAGGCGATGTTCAGCTCGTGCAAGTGAGACATAGACATCAGCAGCTGGGCAGCGTAGAAGCGAGCGCGCTTCTCCGAGAACTTGCGCGACTTCCGCAGGTGGAAGAAGAGCGACCCACCGTTGTAGTAGTCCATCACTAGGTACAGTTTGTCTTCGTTCTGGAACGCATACCGCAGACGCACCACGAACGGGTGATCAATGTCGCGCAGAATACGCCGCTCCGACTTGGTGTGCTCCACCTGGTTCTTGGCGAACACGGACGCCTTCTTCAGCACCTTCATAGCGTAGATGGCGTTCGGGTTCGTCGATCCATCGGGGACCTTCTTGCGCACGAGCATCACCTTACCGAAGGCGCCCTTACCAATAACCTTCAGCAGGTCAAAGTCCTCCACACTGAGTTTCGAGTTGGTGGGCGGCTGAGCATTGGACTCTGACCGGCCCTGGTTCGACATCTGAGTGTCCGAGCGGTTGCGCGCTTGGGACATATCCTGCGAGGAGTTCGTGATGGACACAGCGTCGCTAGCCGTGCGGTTGAGGCGCGGGTAGGTCGGGGGAGGCTGGTTGGCCACCTGGCTCGTGTTGTTGTTGTTGTTGTTGCCGCGAGGTCCCTCCGTAGCACACTCAGTGCACACACGTTGCGCCGTACTCGATCCAGGCAGGAATAGGCGGTCGCGCGAGCACGCGTTGCAAACAGCGCGGTGGCACATGCGGCAGTGGTGACGCCGGTCAAACAGCGTGAAGTGGAACAGACACAAGTTGCAGTGCTTCTCACTCGTGCCCATCTTGGAGTTGTTGGCTTCACGTCTGGTGGACTCCTGGCGCACGAGCTGCGGTCCGCTGGGGACGGCGCCGTTGTTAATGTATGCCGGGGCCGAGGCAGGCGGCTCCGGCACGGGCTTCTCGCCAGCGACGTACGTGGTGGCATCCCGCGTGTCGAGGAACCGGAACAGCGCGTCCTGGATCTTGTTGATGCAAAAGGCAGTGACGTAGTAGTGGTTCGCGTGTGCACGGGGCGGCCGG
>JAHQIV010001426.1:0-11784 GCA_030463285.1 Phytophthora europaea
TTACCTGCTGCAGATAAGACAGCTGCCTATGCTATTTGTGGTAGGCGTCCAGTAGTGATCGATGTTCGGATGTTATGCTAAGACATAAATGCGTATACGTCCTCTGTTACCTGCTGTTGAGCTGTACCGTACCTATTTGCTTGTGCCAAGTCAGATTGTTGCAGCTAAGGCCTTGACGATGCAGGCTGGTAGCCTTATTTACTGTTTTATGAGGTCGAGGACGTCGGCATTTCCGGTGTTTGGAGCTGCAGACTCATGGTGTGTAACTACATATGTTAGACAAGTCGCTTCAAAGTACAGCGATCTTTTGGAGGCAGCCTTCAAGCCGCTATTTTGATACGACTGACATGTAAGGCGAAATACGGTCGATCCTGCTGTCCACGTCTTGGGAGTGAGTCAGCCAAATTTTGAAGCCACCACTGACACATTGTGTTTTCAAATAGAAGTTGCACGGAAGAAATGTTGTTCTGGCGGTGTGAATATTTGCTACGGCACATTCTGCTCCTTATGACCCAACAGCACACTGCTCCGAGTCGACCAGCGGTAAGTGCTTGGCTCATTGCCCGGGAATCCCGGGCCGAGATCACTCATCGCTCTTCGAAAATGGCGAGAGCTGTTCGGTCAAATCGGCCGACGAACGATCGGCAGCGGCACCGCCTACAGTATCGGGGGGCGTGCGTTCGGTTCTGGGCTCGCCGCTCACTGCAACACACGCTTGATTTGGTTGGTCGACGCCCGCGATCGAGGATCATGGTCGTCGTGCGCCGACTGCAGCAGGAAATATCCGCTCGAGTGACGGCTCGCGCACCGTTCTTGTACCGTGGACGACCGTGGCGCACTCAACACGGGCGAACTCTCCGGCTTCTGCCTGCCGGAATGAGCTCCGCCACGACGGTCCTGTCGAGGGCCATGTAGGTAGACCTTCATAGCGTAGACAGTAAAATCTTCGAGCGATTTCGTCCAAATAATACAAGCGACGACTTAACGGCGACTCAATGGAAAGTATGGATACTTTCTGAGTCGCAGGATACCATCAGCCATTCGGCGATTTGCCACCAAGTCACGATGATCTCCCCAGAAGTCATGAAGGAGCTTCTCTCCGTGCGCCAAGTGCTCCACTACCTGCCGGCGTCGCTGTCGATGGACAAGGGCTGGACGGTGGAGGAGTCTCAGTTCTTCTGGATGGCGCTCATCCAGTTTCCGCAGGGTCCGTGGACGACCATCGCCGAGTTCATTGGTACCAAGTCGACGCGTCAGGCCATGACCCACGGCCAGAAGCTACGGCAGAAACTCAAGCGATGGAACAAGCGACTACGCCGTAACCCGGCGGTGGGCTTGCTCATGGACGAGATATCCGTCAGCCCCGACGGACGCATTTCGCTGGGGTCCTCGCCGCTTAGCGATTATCCTGTGCTGCGTAATACTGCGATCCATCATCCGCTGCATGCGCGAGAGGTCCGCAGCCCCAAGACCCAATCGGTGCATGACGTGGTCGTGAAGCAGGAAGAGCTGCGAGAGGATAGCGTCGGCTTTGCCCCAGACGGTAGCGGGCTAACCGGCGTGCTGACGCCGACGTGCATGGTACCATCTGATGCTGCGCACCTCAAGATCTCGGAGGGGCTGCCGCCGCTGTATCCTCCTTGAACGGGCCTCGGCCGCACCTTCCTGTCACCGGAAAGCTCATGCCCGGCTTGAGCTTCACGAGTGAAGTCGCCCACCTTTCCCTCGCCGAGGAGGACGTCTTCGATGAACTCACCCGAGCTTTACGGACCCAAGGCCAGTGAAGACCGGTAAAGATGCTAACTCTGTACAGCTAACGACGCGCTGCATTACAAGAAAATGGTTACTCAAATACACGTGTACAGTGAAGCGGCCGTATCCATGGATAGTTTTTCACTTGCCTGTAAAGTACGACAGCGACTCGCTCCACACACAGCAGCGGCATCACTCTCACCGGTACCCGGCAACAGTAGCGACTCGCTACTATAATAGCGACCATGCCCGCGAGACTTTCCCGGCTCACGATCGTGCGACTGGCAAGTTGCCGTTTCGGTGTTCGTCACGGCGTCAACCCATTTCTGACCCCAACTCTTGGGCTTGGAGCCAGAACTGGCCACAGGATGATTCGGTGGATCGGGTAGGGCAGCTCAACGCCGATCTTCTTGCACCGGGGTATGCATCGAGCCTCCACTCGCAGCAATGCTGGACGCCGCCATCAAGCGGAGATATGCCCAGGGCTTTTTCCGCGGAAATGTGGGTCCAGAGAGTTTAGTCTGCTGCGAGTGTGGCGGGCGATGCGAAGGAGCTGCGTTTCAAGGACCGCCGCAGGGTCGGTGTTACGGGTAACGTTATCAATAATACCCGTAACGCCTCACCTTATTCCCGCGGCAGCTCTAGGTTGAGGTGTTGCAGCCCGCCAGTCATGTTACGAGCTATCCCAAATTCTGCCAGGGCCGACCACCGGCAGCTCTTCAGGGGGGCAGGTATCGCCATCATGGTCATCTGCAGCGCTCGCACTGCGAGTCACAGTCCACACACACTCGCTCGTCTACTATTTTGCGTAATGTAACGGCCATCGCACGAGGGACACTCCCACCCCGCTCCGCAGTCAAGGAGGCTTGCCCTAAGCGAGGTGCTGACCACTGTTAGGTACTTGCGATCGAGGCTGAAGCAAAACCTCCGCGCCACAGACGTCGTCTTGGCCTTTGGGAGCCGTATGCAACGCGGCGACTCGCACCGGGGCGTCAGACATGGATACTTTCTGCCGCTACGACGAGACGCTCGTTCGTGGACCAATCCAACGTTCTCTTGACAGCGCTGTCGGACGGTCACTCGGTAACTAACTCACCGTACAAAGAACCCCAAGTGTGGACCAGCCATGATCTCCCCTGAGGTCGTGCAAGAGCTGCTCGCAGTGCGGCAAGTGCTACACTATCTCCCGGAGTCGCAGTGCACCGAGAAGGGCTGGACGCCGCATGAGCAGCAGCTCTTCTGGGTCGCGCTCGCCACGTTCCCGCAGGGCCCCTGGACTGCGATCGCAGAGTACATCGGCACCAAGACGACGAGGCAGGCCATGACCCACGCCCAGAAGCTGCGTCAGAAGCTGAAGCGATGGAACATCCGCCTCCGCAGCAACCCAGCCGTGAGCTCACTTATGGACGGTGTCATCGTGACATCGGAGGGCAACGTGACGGTATCAGCTAGTGTCGTTCCTCCGACGTCTGCATCATTCGCGATGCCTCCACCGTCCTCACATCCAAACTGTATGAGGTTGGAACACCGGATCAGCGGTGGTGAACACGACAGCAAGAAGCCTGATCAGCACGGCGTGAGTTATGCAGCTGCAACCGACACGGTAGGCTGCACATCATTCCACGCCCCAATTTTGACCGACCACGGGGCACTGCCGTCTCATTACCAGGTGCCATTCATGCTCGGTCTTGGCCAACACGTCCAATCTACAGCATTTGGACACACCGCTTCTTCAGAGACAACAGGACGCGATCCAACTATTCCTCATGACTTTCTCGACGAGTTGGTTAAGGCTCTTTCAAGCGAAGGTGTGGACGGCGAGGAAGTCACGGAAGAAGAGCTGAGGGAGCTTGACGATGGAGATATTGCAGACTAACACGACGAAATAGAACCAACCTCAGCCAGCACATTCGCCGATACGATTCAATCAACTATGTAACTTAAGTGAATCTTTGCGAAATTCAACCAAGGAATTAGGCAAATGCTCTTGTGTATACTGCAGACTTCAAGCAAGAAATAGTGATGGTAATGAATGCTTTCAGCCGTGTGCCATCGATGTTCTGTGCACGAATTGCCGTTGAAGGGATTAATTACCTTCGTCTTTCGCACTAACCACATGGATGCTTCAGCTCATTGTGCATCCGATGCGTTGCTGCTTAAAACAACGGCCGGATTCAATTGGTTGTCAACTTCAACGTTGATCCTGAGAAATCCTTTCACCACGTTGCTGTGACGCGCAATGAGCCTGACTGGCCGACCAACATACAAGTTGAGCGATGTTGCGAAAGCGGCGGGTACGTCAGAGATAGGATGTCCACGAGTGTTGTTTGGTCAGCTACGCACTCCCACGCGGCGGATACAACGCCAATGAACCGGTGTTTGCACCTGATGCATTCAGTCATCGGCACTAAGATGAACAGCCAGAATCGAAGATCAAGACGCAAGAAGTTGTTGTTTGGATGCAAGCTACATGTACCATTAGAGTTGCACGGAGTGGAAGGAACTTGTGGAGCTGGCATTGTATGGCGCAGATTAATCGCTGCCCCGTAATATGGCTAACTCGCATAAGCGCGATCGCTCTGAGCTTAAAGGCGTAAACCAAGAAATGAAGACTGCGTCGTTTTCGACATTAGAGCCGAGCTCACTCGCCTAAGCAGATAGACAGAGGCGTGCACCACTCTGGTTCTCGGCAGCTCCTGCTCCGACTTCGTCGAGGTTCATGGTTTGGCGCTGTGGATCAGCAGAGTCTCTTCACTTTCGTTGCTGATATAGGGCGAATGAGTCAACGATGTCACTCACTGTGACCCTCATCGCCCGGTTGTGCGTGAGGCGCATGGTCGAGCGCCTCTTCTTCTCATTCCCGATTCAGCGCTTCGAGCAGCAAGCGGAGGAGAATCCCTTATGATGTCCGTGGTGAAGTTATCGACGCAGGACCAGGAACTCTGCCAGGATAGGACGCTGCAGGTGCTGGATCGAGCGCTGCACGACTACGAGGCAACTGCGTTGTGGGCTGTGGGCACCAACAACCGCCACGACGGATTGGACCAGCGCGGCTGGAAGAAGCTCCGGTCGCAGGCGGACGTGTCTCTCTATGCAGATCACAGTGCCAGCGACCCCGCGTGGATGTCTGCGATGCGAGGGGACGAATGGAAGCACCCGATCGCAGTGGTGGCAGTCGGGCACATGAGCTGCTCGCTGGACGATCTGCTGTTTGGGATGACGGCGTCCAACCCAGCTGAGCTCAAGCTGCGTGCAGTGTTGATAGACTCGGACATTGTCAGCGAGGGTGGCGACTTCGCGGCAATTGCAACGCCCAGCGAAGACGAACCCTTCCGCTTCATGGGCGTGACACGCTACGTGACTACCGTGAGTAAATTCCGTCGCCCTCGCGAGTATGTGCTCGCGTGTGCACGAGGAGAAGTCACGTCGGCGTCAGGCGAGCGGCTCGGATACGAAATCAATCAGTCGGTGTCGCTAGATCAATGGCCTGTCCGAGAATCACTGCACCGCGGACAGTTGATCCAGGCGCGCGTGCTACGAGAGCTGCCCGACGGCTCCATTGGGGTCTACTACAAGATCATCGTCGACGCCAAGACCATCATGCCGGACAGCGTCGTTTACGCTGCGATCTGGAAGGCTGTGCAGAGGTTCTGGGAGCTGGCTCCGCGCTGCGCTGAGACCCGGAAGCTCTGCTGCTGCGTCGACCACAAGCGCGCGTTGCACCTGGCCAACCTGCAAGCAGCGAGCCGCTTCACGGACCCGCTCCGATGCTGCGTCTGCAAGGTCTCACTGCCCGACCGTCGCAGGAAAAGCTTCGGCTGCGTCACCACTTCGCTCACCCACGGAGCGGCTCGACACTCGTCGACGCAGACGTACTGGTGCGTGCTGTGCACGTCGTGGCTGTGCTCCAAGGCGAGCTGCTGCGAGATCCGGCAGCTCGTGCGAGTCGACCGCTCCACCCTCGCAGTTCACCAGCAGAGCGTCACGCTCTGCTCCAAGTGCGCGAGCCTCATCCGCCGCAGGAACGCCAGCGATATGGCCCGCTGTGCACTTCAACAAGAGCGGGTCCAACATGTAGATGGACCATTCTCCGTGATGTCTGAATGTCGCAATCAGTTTCGTTGACTTCTCATAACGTAACACGTCAGTTCAGTGTCGTATACTTTATCTAAGTAAGTTCCGTGCCTACCTGCCGCCATGACGTCGCTCTTCCAGGGCACCGCGTGGCTGCTGCTCGAGCCGAAGACGACGTTCTACTCGCCCCGCTACAGCCCCGAGTCCGTCTCTGTGTGCAGGCAATCGCTCCCGTTCTGGAGCCAGCCCCAAGTGGTGCTGCAATTGGGTCAAACCGAGTATTTGGTGCTCCATTCCAGTCCAGCGGACGCGTCCAAGCGCAGCGGAGACCCGAAAGAGACCAAAAAGCTGCTGCAATTGACCGTGCGGCCGCTGCACGACGTGCGCCGCGCCCAATTGTACCAAACCGCAGCTCGGGCTCAAGTGCTCGAGCTGTTCGTGGATGTGGGGCACACGCGCGAGCGACTGCTGCGGTGTCTGCGAGGAGAGACACAGCAGCAGCAGAAGGAGGAGGAAGAGGGAGTTGACCCCGGGAAGAAGCTGCTGGACGACGCCTTTGCAACGCTGGAGAGAGCGCAGCAGAGTGGGGAGAAGACGCTAGCGCTCGGACTGTACAAGGAGGCGGAGAGCGGCTTCTACGAGGCCGAGAAGGTGGTGCCCGATGAGAGGTCGAGAGAGTTCCTGCGGGCGAGGAGAGGGGACATGCAGAGGACCATTCGAGCTCTGGAGAGGGAGATGAACGACGGGGCGAGGAGGGAGGAGAATGGTGCTGCTCCTCCTCCTCCTGCTCCTGCTCAAGGGGTTGCGGCGCATCGAGTCGAGGAGGTGACTACGGACATCAGTGCGCGGTTGGAAGAGCTGCGTCGGTTTGCTGCGCACCAGGACGCGGCGCAGTCGCAGCAACGGAATCGGACTGATTTGGCGGCTCGACTAGCGGCGTTGAAGAATGAGAAGACTGGGCCGGCACCTCCGGTGGAGGATTTGGCAGAGCGACTCCGGCGACTGCGTGGCGAGAATGGGCCGGCTGACGTGGGGCCTGCCATTGGAGGTGGGAAGAGCGCGGTGGAGCGTATTATCGAGCAAGTGACCGATGAGATTGCGTTGGGTATTGAGGGCGATGGAATTGATGAAGACGAGGATAGCGACAGCAAAAGTGAAGCTTCGAGCAGCTCTAGGAGCTACGACAGCAGCAGCGGAAGCAGCGAAGGTAGAAAACCAAGCAAGCAGAGTGTGGATACGAAGAAAAAGTGGTGAGAAGAAGTGGTCAACAGTAGATCGAAGACATGGGACGTTGACAAGCCCCTAAAAATACGGTAAGAAGTCATGTGCACTATGCCATCGTTCTTGTTGCAGTTGTCTTCTCCCAGAGATATCGCTTCGGCCACCGAGAGCGCACCGGAATGGAGCATGCTGTTCATCTCGATGGCGAAAGACTACTATCAGTGCTGGAATCTACCGTTCGAGACCTCGAGTTGATCGCGACACTTCCGGAGAAAGCGCCCACGAAAGCTATCGCTGCGTTTCAATCCGAAACCCAAGAAGCACTAAATCGCCAGGTAAAACAACTTGCTGCCCTTACCCACGCTTACCGCACCAAGCTAACTGGTGGTTGTATTTTTTTCAGTTTGTCGTCGAAGCTTCACTCCTACGTTTTATAGCACTACAAAGATTGCAAGATGACGAGCGACCAGAGACAGAGGAGGACGGTGAGGACAGTGAGGAGGAATTGCAGCAGATTGATACCCAGTCTATGTTTTCTGGCCCGCTAGCAGCGCGTTTGCTCCCCAAAAGCCTGCACCAGATACTCAAGAATCTGAAGGTACTCAGGCTTCATGTTGTCAATGATTCGTAGCTAGTGTGCTGATTGATTTATCGGATGTATGACAGGGAGACCGAACAGCACGGGACGCGCTACGAAAGCTCAGTTCAACTAGCGTGTCACCTGCGATTTCCCAGTTGACGCAAGCATGGATGCAACTGATCATCAACACGGACACAGCGTTGTCAACCAGCTTTGAGCAGGACGAACGGTTCACGTTGACCTTACGTGATAGCATGCTACGACTCCGCGAGGTTGAGGACGACCGAGACCAGTTGGCTTTCGAGCTCGCTCAGGCCCGCGAAGCACGTGTAACCATGTCACAAAAGTTCACAGCTCAACGTACTCGACTTGAAGCTCAACTCCGATACACCAAACGAGCTGCCGACGACATTCTGGGCCCCACTGCGCGTGATCGAGAAGAGTATTTGCAGGCGGCGCAGTCCAGTTTCGAGACTCAGAAGTCGAATGCACAGGAACAGCTCGAATCTATTCAACGCACGATAGTGCGAGTGACGCAGGCCAGCCAACAAGCAGAGGCGGACGAGCGAAAGCATGCTCAGCATGATGCGACGGAGCTACACGAGCTTGTAGAACGCTATGACGAGGATATGGTGAGGCTGGATACTGAGATCGAACAGGAGCGGGCCGAACTTGATCGTCTTGATGCCGCGAACACAAAGTTTGCGACGCACTTTGCTCGCATCGATAGAGACCGTCGCAACATGATCGAGGAGCAGCGTGCAATTGACCTCGCAGAGCGTCTCCGCCGGCTCCGCGATATGAATCTGTTCGGCTTCATCCTCAAAATTCAGGCCGCGGTGCGGGGATTCCTCACACGACGGCGGATGCGCCTGGATGCTCAGCGTAAGAGGCGCAAGTCTAGGAAAAAAGGCAAGAAGGGAAAAAAGGGATCAAGCACAAGTCCGAGGCGAAAGAACACCACGAAGAAGACTGGCGTCAAGATTCGCACCAAAAAGGCTTGAGCTGGCGTACACCATTCAGCTATTTCTTCTTCTTCTTGCCCCCACCCTTCTTCTTCTTTTTCTTCTTCTCCATTTCTGCCTTGGCCGCGAACTCGGCAGCCTTGCGAGCCGCTATCTGCCGCAGTCGATCCTCTTCCATCTTGAGTACTCGCTGTCGCTCTTCTTCAAGCATTGCGCGGTCCTGCTCGCGCTCCAGCTTTCGTTTCTCCATCCATTCCTCCTGTACACGACCACAGACAACAAAACAATCAGTACTACGATCACAAATCGTCGGTGGATTACACGAGCGTACGTCTTCCTGCCGTTTTGCCAGCTTGTCCTGACGCTCGCGCTCTTTGTCCGCAGCCTTCCACTGCGCCTCGCGGAACTTGAGCTGCTGAAGCTGCTGCTGCTCGAACTGCACACGGTTCTTCTTGAGTTGAACGTCTAGGGAGACGGCATCTGCCGTGCCGATGCGGTTGTTCCCCACGTCCAAACAAACCAGCGTGGTGTTGCGAGCAAGACCAAGAGCCAGCTGCTTCCCCCCTTCACCTCCCAGTCGTGTTCGCCAAAGGTTCAACGTACGCAGCGTCTTGTTCTTGGTGAACATGTTACCCAACGCCGCCACTCCGGAAAAGTCCTTCTCCTCGTCTGTCAATGGATTGCTCTCTAGGTTCAGGTACTCGAGACTTTCGTTCATGCTCAGAGCTTCGGCCAGGTCCTTCGCAGCCAGCGGGCCCAGGCAATTACTTTCGAGCTCAAGACGTCGAAGTGATGTGTTGCGCTTCAGGAGCAACGCGAGCCATTTTCCTGTTGCGTTATCAAGTGCGTTTCGGCTCAGATTGAGCGACCGCAGCGAATGCGTGAAAGCCAGCGTCTTGCAAAGTGCTCGAGCTCCAATGCTACTGACGCGAAGGTCTGCGTGCTTTGGGGTCTCATCGGCTTTGGCGAGACCTAGCCACACTTCCAGCTGCGGGTTCTTGGCGATCTCCTCGACTTCTTCTCGAACCTCCTTCTCGCGCTCTTGTCTACGTCGGTGCACGGTCTCGCGCAGATAACTCTTGGCGGCGAATTGAATCTTCTGCTGCATGCGCGACTCTTTCTCCGACGTGTGTTCACGGTTGAACTCTTCTTGCAGGCGAGCCGCATCGTCGTTGTAGAAACCTTTGGGCTGGATGCCGCGGTCAATCATCTATACGACCGCAGTTTACCATTAGTACTCGGACGTCTCCAAGACACCATTCAATATAGCGCTCGTACCTCCCGGCGGATCTCGTTCTGCGCAAGGGCAAACGCATCAGGAGGAGCGCTGTCGTCTGGCGTGACGCGAGCCATGATGGCCTCACGATCCACCGCTGACAGCCGCGAGATGTCAACGTCTGCATCATCGTCCAGTGCCGGCTCCTTGCCGCCCATGCCGAGCCCGGACGACAGGTCCAGCATCTCGGACGTCTTCACAGTGCTTACTCGCCTGGGTGCTTCTTGGCTTGTGACGTCCTCTTGAACAACCGACCTTTCACAACGAGCGTTGCCACCAGGATACTCTGAAAACCCAACAAAACCAAATAACAACCTGTATAACACAACGATGTCATCTGCAGCACGGGCTGGGTTCTGGATTGCCGCTTCTTGATCTATCTATCTTCATTGCTACAGGACACGAGGCACCTACTCCACCAGCTCCGGCTCCTTCTTCACAATGTCGTCTTCAAGCGTATTGGCGCGCTTAGACATGAGGTACTCCGTCGAAGGCGGAGTCGACGGCGGGGGAGGAATATCCTCCGTATCGTCTACAGCAGCGGCAACGACCTCAGCACTGGCAGCAGCGCTCAATTCGGGTTTGTCACCAGCAGACGTCGCAGCACCTTCAATAGCATTCGTCGCGTCTTCGTCCTCGATGGGGCCCTGGCCAAACTCGTTCGTGCGCTTGGCATCCACCGGGTACTTCCAGCGCTGGTAGAGGTAGATGAAGAAGATGAGGTCGTCGCGGAAGCAGCTCAATCGATGCATCCACGGCATCTTGATGACGAACGCAAACAGGTCGTCAATGAACGTGTTCAGAGACTTGTACACCATGGCACGCCACGGCAAGTGTGCCACCGACTTGAGCTTGTAGTTGATGTACAGCTGAGGCGTCATCATGATGAACCCGAACGCGTACACAAAGCTCGTAAGGCTCGAAATCACCCACGAGTACCAGCCCTTGTGCACGCCGTACGCGAGAGTGTAGACAGCCTGACCGACAATCAGCGGGTACAGCACGTACGACAGGTGAGCAACTGCCACACGGTCGTGCTCGGCAGTTGGCGAGTCCTCGTAGCTGTCCACGCCCGAGACGACGAGCTTGTTGTCGGCGTCGCGCGAGAACACGATCGCCTTCTTGATCTTCCACACGTCAATGGCCAGAGCAATACCGGACTGCACCAGAATGAGCCACGACGTGTCGTTGTCTATCAGGTACAAGAAGATCACGAGCTGGAAGAACGTGTTGAGCACAATCGTCCGCAGCGAGAGGCCCACGAGCGACTTCTGGTTCTTCCAGAAGCTCACATCGTTCTTGAACGCCAGAAAGTCGAACAGCGAGTGAAGCAGCGACACGACCATCGTCACCGCCAGCAGGTACGGGTTCGTCTCGATGAACATGCTCTTCATATTGTCCGTGTCGCGTCTCGAGGACGCGCCGGTCGCCTCCTGGTTGCGGAAGTTCTGCTCCATCTGCGTGTACAGCGCGTACTTGTACATGGGCAGCGGGTAGAAGGAGATCTCCAGGGGTAGCGCCGTGACCGAGTCGTTCACCGGGATCAGGTGCTCCTCCAGCAGCCAGAACTCGTTCAGGAACAGCACAGGCGAGTACAGCCCCGCCTCCTTGTCCACCTCCATCTCCGTGGACACAAAGGGCGGCGGCGGCTGGCGCGCCGAGTACGTCGATTGGTCCAGCACCGGGTTGATGTAGAGCGAGGGCTTCCACATGGAGATGTACACGTCGGCCTGCAGCTCCTTCTCCTCCTTCTCCGTGCGCTGCTGCTCTTCCTCTTCTCCCTCCTCCTCCTCCTCCTCCGCCGCCGCTGCGAGCAGGTTGCGCTTCTTGACGATCTTGGGCGGCGGGCGGAAGGCCGTGAGCTCCACCGAGCGGTGCACGGAGCTCATGGCGTCGAACGAGCCGTCCGCCGGGTT
>JAHQIV010001427.1:0-11784 GCA_030463285.1 Phytophthora europaea
GCTGCTTCCGCCGTAGTCGCGGCGCGAGGAAGAGTCGCCGTATCGGTCACCGCCGCCGCCGTACATGATCAGGAGTGAAGGTCTTCTGGGGTTCCTCTTGAACACTTGCGCGCTACCGGTCGTTTCCGAGAATGAGTCGGAGTTTGCACAGGGCACAAAGCGATCGGATTTCGGAGGGAACGTTTAACAGACGAGTTTTGGTTGGCTGCCGCGCCGGCGCCATTTCCAGCAATCACGTGTCTCAAGCCGCGCCATTCGCGAAAAATCTGCCGGGAAACACCACGATTGGACGAAATAAGAAAGATCTTTGACAGATTTGGCGCCGTTACAGTTGCCACTCAACGTCAGGGGGCGCCGTTGCATTGTGCATTTACAGGAAGTATTCTATCCAGCCTACGCGAGGATGGTGCGCTCGTACGAGGCGAACTGGTTGTCGGCTTCCGAGATGGTCACCTCCAGCTTGCGCACGCCGCGCTCCTGCGATTGCGCCAATACATGTCCAGCAGCAAAAGTTAGTCAAGTGGGGGTTGCAATCCAAGTCAACTAACTGCCTTACTCGGAGTGCGGAGAGGGTAAACGCGTCTACGAGCTGGTTGCTCTGCCCGAAGCGCAGTGAATGTTATGAAGGTTAGTAAGTACTTAAGTATTGAGCTCTTAGGACTCATCGCGAAGCTCCACGTACGATGTAACTGGCGAGCTCCTCTGCAGACGAGTGAGCAATCGGCAGCAACGAGCAGTCTGCCTTGGGGAAGCTGCACGAACACGTAGTTCGTTACGCTTGCTATCATAGACCATCGTATCAACTACGCACACCACAGAGCTGCCCACCTTAACCTCGCCATGTCTTCCGTGAGAATGTGGGCACTCGCATCATCGAACGAAATCTGCGTCACCCCAAGTCAGATTCAAATCATCATTCCGCAGCTGTTCTCAGACAGCACCTTTAGGACGTCGCTGTTCATCGGCACCAGGAACGACTCGTTCAGGTCCTTGCAGATCGCACGCGAGATCTTCTTGATCTCGCCAAAGTCAACAACGTAGCCGTCAGGGCCAATTTGACCCGTGATAGTGATGGTCAAACGGTAGTTGTGTCCATGCAGCTTCTCTCGAAATCCCTGGAACACGCGCCACGCCATTACTCCTCGAGAACGACACCATAGCGTTCAAGAGACAACAAAACTTGATCTTCGTATACCTTGAACGCGATGAAGTGCGCAGCATTGAACTTCATGTAGTCCTTCGACACGTGCACCTTGAACACGTCATTGTGGCTGTTGGGTGACACCACAGGCAGCGCTGCCAGTGTTGCTGTGCAAGCAGCCGTCGCCTGGGCGTCCTTGTTACAGTTGCAGCTACTGACGGCCCCGTCGGCCACACCGCGCGCTGCATACTTCTTAACGACGGCGTTCTGGTCTGCCGTGAGATCCTTCCCCATCGGTGTCGTTGCGCTTGCGTTGCTATTAGGCTCTGCGTTGTGATGTGGCCTCGTTTAACACGGAGGTTCCTGCTCCCGCGTCTAATCAATGGAAGTGGACGGTTGTCATGTAATCAGCACCTGACCTAATAGGCCAGGAGCTTGATGCCTGTGACGTTCAATCGCGAGTTATGACCATGATTCAGTTAGTTGCCAGTGCGGTGATGAGCTGCATTTATCCTCTAGCAACAAATGGGTGAAATTCCGACAGCTATTATTGCTTGTCAGAGACTACGTTATCCATACACGCCCTTCAGAAATAAAGGGAGGTTGGGAAGTGTTGAGGGCTGTCGGACAAAGGGATGTCGACGTCACGTACAGTAAGGATTCAATGCTGAAGCGAGAGCATGAGCCCGTTGTATTGTGAATTTACTCGCTGTCGACAGAGCAAACACAGAAGACGGGGACGGGGTCCTTGGTTCGCTCCAAAGTTGCTGCGTAGGGGCTGTTTAGTACCCTGTTCTATAGCTCCCGGGGCTGTTTACGCAAGAATGGTGCGCTCGTAAGAGGCGAACTGTTGGTTGGCCTCTGAGATGCTCACCTCCAGCTTCCGCACGCCGCGCTCCTGAGATTGAAACCATCGAAACACGTTAGCAAGCTAGCAACGTTTCTGAAAGTCTTACTCGCATCAGAAAATACGTACCAGGAGCGCATCGAGTGTAAACGCGTCGATGAGCTGGTTGCTCTGTTCGAAACACAGCAAAATACCGACATCTTAGTACCAGACAAAGAAAGTATACAAACTAAGCTCAATATCGTGGCACGTACGATGTAAATGGCGAGTTCCTCAGCCGACGAGTGGACAATCGGCAGCAACGAGCAGTCTGCCTTCGGGAAGCTATCAACGAAGTTCAAGTTAGACTAGCTGCACTACTCCACACAGTCTGCGTACAATACAAGCACTCACCTGAACTTCGCGTTGTCTTCCGTAAGAATGTGCACATTCGTGTCGTTGAAAGAAAACTGCGTTGCACCAAGATGACATTCAAATCGTCAATCCACATCAAATCACATCTCTTCACGCCTGCAACCTTCGTGTACCTTGAGAGCATCGCTGTTCATCGGCACCAGGAACGACTCGTTCAGGTCCTTGCAGATCACCCGCGAGATCTTCTTGATCTCGCCGAAGTCAAGAACGTAGCCATCAGGGCCAACCTGTCCCGTGATAGTGACGGCCAGACGGTAGTTGTGTCCGTGCAGTTTCTCCCGGAACCCCTTCAACAAGCACACAAAGCCAGATGCACAACAATGTTAAGCCCACCATAACAATTACTACCGTACATCCAATCCACAGACCGCACGCATACAAGCAGCCAGCTTACCTTGTACGCAATGAAGTGCGCAGCGTTGAACTTCATGTAGTCCTTCGACACGTGCACCTTGAACACTTCGTTGTAGCCGTTGCCCATGGGGTTGGGCGTTGGCGAAGGGCGCGTGGCCGGCGCCACCACAGGCAGCGCAGAGGGAGCAGCGGTAGCATCCGTCGTCTGGGCGTCGCTTTCCACTGTCTGCGGAACGAGTCGCGTGCCGCTGGTTGGAGCGGAAGCTGCCGCCCCCTCACGGTGCGGTTGGATCTGCGCCTTGACGTCCTCCGGCGTCTTGAAGCAGCCGCGCAGATGCGACGCCCAGCGGTCCACGTTGCGCGACGTGATCTCCTTGTCGCAGTAGCAGCACTTGACGATTCCCTCGGCCTCTTCGCGCGTCACGTACATCTTGACGAGGGCCTTCTGGTCCGCGGTGAGATCCTTGCCCATGTTCGCCTTGAGCTTGCGTCGCTTGCTGTCTCGTGTGGCGTCGGCAGGCGGGCTCTGAGCGTCCGTCGTGTGGCACAAGTTGTGATCCGTGTCAGTTGGCAGCATGGGCTTGATGAAGCACTGGCTGCTCTCCCATTAACATAAGCGGATTTGATTGGCGGAAATGGACGTGTTGTGTTTGATGTACCTGTACATAATTTCATTAATCGACTTTGTAGCTTCAACAAGCAGCGGCGATTAATCCGTCGACGGCTGTCCACGTTTGAGGCACGGGCAGGCGTGTGGAAACATGTCAATACGATCCGTGGGCAACAGCGATACAAGACTAAGAGGCGAAAATATATAACGAGGTTCGACGGCGCGTGCTTACACTCACTCACTCACGCACCAATGCGACACGCTGGTAGCGGCGGTCTACTGGTCGGAGACAGCACGCGGCACAACACTCAGGAAGAAGTTCATGCTCACACCGAGCAGCAGTCCGACCTTTTGCTTGCGGGGGACGGAGCGGTCAAGAAGCTGATAAAAGAAAATGGAACGAAAGCACAAAATGTCAGAAACCATTTTGACTCGCAGCCACTGAAGCGCAAGCAGAGCTGACTAACCATCAGAAGCATAAATACACCAAGCAGGAGGCCCATGAGGAACCCCCAGAGAAATTCAGTGCCAGTGCCTTCATTATCTGCTGCCAGAATCGAGTTGTTCATGCCGTTCATGTCGATCTGGGTATCCATCGCAATGCGGGCCGTCGGCACAACATTGAGTGCTGTATAAAACAAAACAATCAGTCACTGCGTTAGTTTTCATCCAACGTCTCACAAAAACACCCAGAAATTACGTCTTCGTACCGAACTCGGACTGCGGTCCCTGCGACGCCATCCACTCCTCTTCCAGTCGGTATATCCGGTCCTCGCTGCTCTCGCCGGGCACGCGGTCCGCCTGGCTGATGTACACCGAGAGCTGCGGGTAGAAGTACAGGCGCAGCGCCTGGATCTCCTCCCGACTGAGACGGTCGCGAAGTCTGTCGAAGCCTCTTCTGGTGGACGGTTCGTCCCTCTCCTCCGCGTCACTGTCAGTCCCGGCAGCTGCCATCTAAAGGCAACAAAGTATCACATCATTTAACGATCATGTCACCACCAAGTCAGTACTTCAGCGTCCCCCCCACCGTAAATGGCCACCACTGTCTCACCTGGTTCACCACGGCCTTTGGGGGCGCCGAGCTGATGGCGCAGTGGACGAAGTCCTCGTTCTTGACCTTGCAGCTCGCCAGCGTGGCCTTGTCGTCCGACAGCATCTTGCCCTGATGGATCAGGCGCAGGAACTTGCCCTCGGCGTTGGCCTTCTTCTTCACGAGCTCCTTGAGCTCCGCCACGCTCGAGGACGGCGCGATCTCCACGCGCAGCGGCTTCTCGCTGAGCGTCTTGACCTTCAGCACGATCCTGCCGCTGCTGTTGTTGTCTTCATTGATCGTGATGCCCACGGAATCCTCCGACAACTGCAGCAAATAAAAATCAACATGAAAATAAGAAAATAAGAATAAAAACATATCACGAGTCTTGTCTTCAACATCGTCCGCAGCGCGAGCTGAAGCGAGCGCCTACCAGCGGTTTGTCCTCCGTGATGTTCTCGGTGTGCTCTGGCTCCATCATGTCGTCCGGATCGCTCTGTAGGCGCTCGCACGCCTCCCACGACCGCTCAGCGTCGCCGACCCCTCCTCTGCCGAGTTGATCTGTGCGGTTTTATTCTCGCCGAGGCCGATCGCGGCTAGGGATACGCGAGCCAGTTGGATCTCTGCTCCTCGATTGGCGCAAAAGATGTGTACCATATTCAACCAATCCGCGGCGTTAGAGTTATTGAGACACGGTACCCGTCAATGATGGCGACCAGGACGTCGGGTGCGGCCTCCGACGGCGTGTCCAAGAGCTCGTCCGCCAGTTCAGATGGTACTGAGAGTAACGCCGTGCAGGTGGCAGTGCGCGTGCGGCCGCTGAGCGTCAACGAGGCGGCGCAAGGCTCGGAGTCCTGCGTGGACGTGGTGAACTCGAGCGTGCTACTGGCCGACAAGCAGTTCGACTTCGACGCGGCGTTTGCAGCGTCGACGCAGCAGGTTGCAGCTGCAATACATAGTGCAAATGTAGTGTGGATTGGTGTATTGATGTCGCTAACCTTTGGCTTCATTTGCATTGCATGCACTGCAGGAGAGCGTGTTCTCCGCGTTGGTGTCACCCATGATCGACCAGTTCTTCGACGGGTACAATGCCACGGTGTTCGCCTACGGACAGACAGGATCAGGCAAAACGTGAGTGGATGGATGATGGCTACAAACTGGAGGTGACACTTTGGACTGACGGCTACTGTCTTTTGTGTCGGTGGATGCGAAGATACACGATGGGCAATGAGTTTGCTGCGCGTGTAGGGCCCGCCGAGCGCGGAGTCATTCCCCGTGTTATTGACAATGTACGAGTCATGGAGCTGCTTTATCGGGACTATGCAGCTGCTGATAAATAGTGGATGTATCTGTAGGTGTTTCAACGAGTCCAGGCCTCTTCAAACCCAGAACACTTCGTGGTCAAGCTGTCGTACTTAGAGGTGCGTGGCCAGCAACATCGTTATTGAGCTCGATCCTATTGTATTCTAATCTTTTTGTGTTGTGCTGTAGATCTTGAACGAGGAAGTTCACGACCTCCTGGCATCTTCGACAGATACTCCGATGTTTTCTAACTCAGGACTGTCGGTTCGTGGCGATAGCGATCGTGGCATTGTCGTTTCTGGACTTAGTGAGCACATTGTAAACTCAGTTAGTGAGGCTGGGGATCTCCTGCACTCCGGTGCTTTGGCACGAGCGACCGCTTCTACAAGTATGAATGCACAGTCCAGTCGTTCTCACGCCATTTGTACCCTCACCATGGAACATCACGAAGTTAGTGCACCAGAAGGGGGCACGGAGACACGTTTCTCGAAATTTCACTTGGTCGATTTAGCTGGTTCAGAGCGTGTTCGACGTACTAACGCAGTAGGAGCGCGGTTCAAGGAAGGTGTCAACATCAACCGTGGGCTCCTGGCGCTTGGGAACGTTGTCAATGCGCTGTGCGAGCGTAGCCGAGCAAGCTCAGCGATTCATGTACCATATCGGAACTCAAAGTTAACGCGGCTACTTCAAGACAGTCTAGGTGGCAACAGCAAGACCCTGATGATTGCTTGCATCAGTCCTGCTGATGTCAACTACGAAGAGACTTTCAACACTCTTCGCTATGCATCTCGCGCCCGTAGCATTGAGAACCAGGCTGTGATCAACAAGGAGCGAAGCGACGAGAATGAAGTGGTGTATTTGAAGCAGCAGCTGGAGATTATGAAGTTGCAATTCTTACAGCAGAATGCCAGCACGGTAGTGCTTGATGGAAGTGAGAAATCTGTAAGCTGTATTGATTCTCTGGTGGAGGAAAATCGCAAGCTGAAAGAAGCGCTTGTCCTGGCAAATAGTGCCAAGGACAAGTGGAAAGCGATCGCGGATGAATCGGTGGACAAGAACGAAGAAGGCTCTCTTTCGCGGCTAGAGCAACTCCAAAGATTCCGGAGTCAGAAACTGGCATCTCAATCAGCCAAGGAAGCGGCAAACAAACGGAGTCGGGTGCTGAAAGTGTCGCCTTCATCGAATACTCAAGTTTTGGGAAAGAAAACATCACTTGAAAAGAGAAGCTCAGTACTTCCTTCCCCCGGTAAAAGCGGCAGTACCGGTGAACCTGACGCCCTAGCGATGGGGGCTATGGCAACGCTCTTACAGCAGGTGATGGCTTCTCAGGAGGCGATTTTCCGTGAAAAGGAAGCCGTCCGAGTGAATCTAGCTGAAAGGAAGACCCTGGCACTAAAAATCGGTCAGCTCGAACACTCGCCTTCGTCAGAAAATGCCGAAAAGCTAGTCGGGCTGCGGCGCGATCTTCGAAATAAAAGCGATAGCATTCGTCTGCTACAACAGAAGCTGGCGGGCGTTGAAAGGAATATGCCGCTGCCATCAGGGCTCTTTCCTGCGAAAGTGAATACCTGCCATGAGCTCCTTCGCCATGTCATTGAAATGCTGAAGGAAAGCAAGGAGGAGTCCATGAACCTCAAAAGTTGCAAGGAGAAGATTGCGATCATGAGAAAAGCTCACATCGAGAAGACGCAAGCCTTAGAAAGCAAGCTTGATGTGGTCACAAAGGAGCTGGAGAAGCTACAGAGACTAACAGCGAAAAAGAAGGCTGCGAAGAAGCGCAAAGCACGCGAGTCATATGAAACAATGGATACGTTGTTCAGCAGCAGCGACGAAGAGGAGGACAACAGTGCTGCTGATTCGGACTACGTGGATGATGAAGATCGTCATAAAATGAGCAACAAGAGGAGGAGGGTCAACGGCACACCAGCGGCAAAAGCATCTGCGCCAAAACGTGTCGATGTCATGGATGAAATTGATGAATTACTCGAGACCAGTGCTGCTACTTGCTGCTCCTGTAATGGGAAGTGTGCTACTAAAGCGTGCGCATGCAGATCACAGAACCGTGGCTGCAGTGACGAATGCTCGTGCGAGTCAAGCAAGTGCCGCAACAAGAGTGGGGTTGCCTCGGTAGCTACATGTAGTCCCCGTGAATTCGAAGCCCCCGCCAATCATACGAGCAGCGCTGTCGCTTCTTCCTCGCCAAAAACTGCAGCAAGTGAAGTTGCCATGGCAAGTAACACGATTCTGGCGTTGGGAGAGTCAACAATGACCGAGCGAGATGTTGCAGCCCCGGTAACTATTAACTTGATGTCGCCTTAAGCAGTGACTTAGTAATACCATAAGGTAGCAGGCACAATGTTTTGTACCTGCGGTGTCTTCTCCCAGTTCCCTAGCGCGCGCAGTTGTCGGAGCCGAAACACTGATGGAAACAGGATGTCACTCAGGGTCATGTGCTACTTCATGCGTGCAGTTCGTCTCATTTATTCACCTGAGCTTATCAGGCGGGAGCGGTCTACAGTCGTCCTTATGCCGGGTCTCCAAACAGATCCATCTCTACTCCAGACTTCTCCGTTATGTAGTCAGTGTCGTCCTCATCGTCAGTATCGGAGGACGCATGGTGGCGCGTCGCAGCTTTTTCGGCACGGCGAGTCGGCGTGCGGATGCTCACACCATTCGAGTTCTTGCCATTGCTGCTGCCAATGCTGCCACCCTTGTGCTCCTTTTCGCTCGTCCTCGATCTAGTGCGGATCACCAGCGCAGCTTCCTTGGGTTTATGGTACTGGTAGTTATTGCTGCTACTGGACGCCGACGAGTACTTTGCACGCAGCGCACGCGTCTTCTCCTCACTTTTCTTCGTTAGGAAGTTCTGAATGAGCTGACGCTCGTGGTTGTTCATGTACTTCATTTGAACGTCCGTGTCAATCACAAGGAAGAGCTCCTGATACTCGGCCTCCTTGTGTGCGAACGTCGCGGCGGGTTCGAACTCGTACGAAACCACCTCAAGGATGTCAATGGAATCGCGATGATACGGGATGCGAGCGAAAGCTAAGCGCTCTGCGGGGATCGATAATGCAGCGCTAGCAGCATCCGCTAGGTACGTTATGGTGTGTTTCTCCTCTTCCACGGTTGAGATAACAACCTCGCGTCGCATATTCTTGACAAAGCGCCACGTCGCGCGGTTGACATACGCAAATTCAACAATCCGATGGCTCACCTCGGACGTCTCTGGCTCTGGCAAGAGTTCTGCCACAATACTTCTTCCTTCATACACTGCAAGTTTTGACGCCTCCACGAGCTTTTGCCCATCAACCAGTACACTTGTCATTGTACTTTGACGTAGATCACGAAGTCGGACGTAAGACGGACTGAGGTTTCCGTCGTCTGCCTTCACCAAGTTCTTCTCTACCAGTTCATTCCACACCCTTTTGCGGATATCTTCCACCAGCATCTCCTCACTTATGACGATTTGGCTCACAAATGTCAGCAGCGAGTCGTCCTTTCCCGTTGCCACCAACACTTCATCGATATCGAACAAATCATCACTACCATCAGCACTGGCCACGGAAGGCTGATCTTGGTTGTTGCTGTCACCGCTTTCCGGAGAAGGTGAACCAGCGCTCATCGGGTTATAGAACATCAGCCTGAAATTATACTCGCCCGTGTTCAAAGGAGTACCCTCCAACGCGAAGACTGTGTGGTTGGAGCCGATTGAGAGCTTTGATAGAGTACTGTCAATCGCCTTGATTTCTACCCCAGCGCTGTTAATACCACGCAAAATCTTGAACTTGTTCGATGGCAGACCAATCTTGACACTAATCTGCTCCTTGAGCGTGCGGATGGTCTCTCTCCGGTCGATGCGAATAGGCTCCGCTGGACTAGTCAAATACTTGAAGTTGACGGTGATCATATTGGCCTCGCGCTCGAAGAACGCCTCAGCCGGTGATGGAACGGCGAGATCAGCCGTCTCCTCAAAATACAACTCGGTTCCATTCATCAAATGCAAATCCATTTTCAGCCGTAAGTTCAGGGTGCGTTCGTCTTCGTTCGCGTTTAGAACCTTGGCTGCGGAAATGCTGTACGTGGTAGCACTCTTCTTGATGAGGCGGACCTTTCGGCCAGCAGAAATCGAGAACTTTTTGGTGATTAGAGCACAGAGTGACCCTACGTTAGCGTCCTCATCCACTTGAACACACCTCGCCATAAATACGCCACTGGGCGCGTTGTCAGATTCCGGGTCGACAAACCGCCGAACGAAAAGCTGCAGCTTTGTCGGGTCATGGTCCTCCCACTCTTCATTGTCACTCTTCACCTCAAGGAACATCTGCTGACCAGTGTAAATGCCCAGCGATGACAACGCCATGTCCTTCTTGTCATCATACGTGTCAGATAGAAGGCAATTATAATCGTTGTATCCGCGTAACCGCACGTTTTCGATCGCTGGGAGTACCACATCCTTTTCTTTGGCAAACTCCTTGCACGCAATCTCAAGCGCCTCTCGGATCGTTGCGGTCTTGTATACATAGACCGCCTTCTCTAAGTTTTTGGGCTTCGAACCCTTCAAGAAGAACTTCACCTGCACCTTTTTAGCCATCTCTAGCCGCTCCTGTTCAAGTCTGCGAATCTTATCTTCGTCCGCACGGATCTTGTCCTTCAAATACTGCGGAATGCTCTCTGGCAGGATCACGTTCACATTTTTGTCTGCATTTACCAATCGATACAGCAGCATGTACGCACAAGTGCTGTATCGCATGCTGTATCCCGAGCCGCTCGCGCCTCCGAACGCTGTCTGCAGTTCCGTGTCTGAAATCTCGCTCACGTTGGAGTCGTTAAAATTGTACCACTTGCCGGTATCCAGAGATTTAATGTAAGCGTAGTAGTGTCCCCCCAATGCACTACCCGAGTGAATGAGAACCGAATACAGCTCGTACACGTGTGGCCCCGAGCGCTTGATCATGACCTCGGGGTCAAAAGTAGGGCTCCATGTGTCGAAAGGAACGGGCTCATCCTCATCCTCGTCCTCCTCGTCATCGCCGTCGTCGTCACTCTTCTCGTCGTCTTTCACAAACGTCATCGGCTGTGACTCATCCATAGAAGGAAGACGGTGCATGCGTTCGCCAAGAGCGGCGAGCCCCGGCGTCGGAGGCGGCGACGAGGGCGTCGTAGGGACCGCATCTTCAGTCGTTTTATGGTGGTTTTTGCTCTCCAACACGTGACGCTCCATGGACATTTTTCTGGCGATCTTGCCACGGACGCCGCCGTTCTCGTCACTTACGTACGAGTTCATGTCCAAGTACTTGGGGAATGTAACCTTGTTGTGCAACTTGATGCGGTTCATCGTGGCGTAGTCGAAGTCAAAGCGTTTCAGCTGCAGCATCAAAATGTACGGCAGCTTGGAGAACTTGAGGCCCTTGATCGCGTCGCGCTTGACCTTGCACTTGTCGCACATCCACTGGTTCTCTTTGTTCAGCACTTCGGGCCTCAGGAACAGCTCGATGGCTTCCTCCACGGTCTTCATCATCTCGGTGGAGCCGAACGGTCGGATCACGAGGGACAAGTCCAGGAAGTTGTCGATCCGCGAGCTCTCGTAGCCGCACTCGCAGCACTGCACGTAGTCCTTGAGCGATCCCTGGTACAGATCATTCACCAGCGTCTCGTTCACCGTGCCCTTGAAGCTCCTCTCGAGCGCGTCCAGCAGCACGCGGCAGAGCTCCTGCACGTCGTGCTGCTGGAACACGTCGGCCCCCGTCCAGCCGAAGCTCTTGGTCAGCGCCTTCGTGGAGATTGCGTCCTGCGTTGTCAGCTGCAGCTTGGCGAACAGGTTCTGCAGCTGCAACGGGATGTTGTCCTCGTCCGCCTCTTCTTCTTCTTCTTCTTCTTCTTCTTCTTCTTCTTCTTCTACTTCTTCTTCTTCTTCCTTCTCCTTCTCCTCCGCCGCCTTCGTGGCCGCGCGGTGGCACGTCCAGTTGTACAGCCCCTGGCGGAACTCTGGTGTCATGAACATGCTCTGCAGCAGGCTGTTCATGTAGCACGTGGCTCCCTGGTTGGACAGGCCCGTGAACACCTTCAGGGGGCGGCTGTAGCCCGAC
>JAHQIV010001428.1:0-11782 GCA_030463285.1 Phytophthora europaea
GATGGAATACGCGCTGGAGAGAATCGACGTCGGCGAGCTAAACCCCTACAAGGTAGGCATGCTAAAGGGCATTGAGTGGTGCGCTGAGGCATGGCGAGAGATGCCGATGGAGACAATCCAGCACTGCTGGTTGCACTCACCAAGCTACCCCCCAACACGACATCTAAGCTCCAGCCTCTTGATCAAGGCATCATTTACTGTCTCAAGCGCAACGTCTTCCAGAAGAAGATGGAATACGCGCTGGAGAGAATCGACGTCGGCGAGCTAAACCCCTACAAGGTAGGCATGCTAAAGGGCATTGAGTGGTGCGCTGAGGCATGGCGAGAGATGCCGATGGAGACAATCCAGCACTGCTGGTTGCACTCGACGCTTATTGCGAAGTCGGACCTGAACTTCATTCTACAGTAGCTGAAGTCAGTACATTAAGAATCAGTGTGGACTTCATTATCCTTTGGCAATATATATCTTCGAATGTTTTATATATATCAGGTGTTCGCTGAGGAAGCAGATTACTGTACTGCTATCCCAGTAAAATCGGATACTGTACATGTTCTGTAGCTGATCCGAGTTCGTGGTCTCCGTTCTTGCTAACGTTACATGTACAACTTCAAACGTGCACTGTTCGATCTGAAGCAAGGTGTGAGACGACAAACGGGACTTGTTTGCGGTTGTAATCGATCACCAAGGTGCAGGATGCTGGTCAGATGACACCAAACAATTGAGAATAGTGAAACATGCTGGATGCGTTGATTGTCTATCGATACCAAGCCTCTCAACTGGAAATTACGACTCGCGATATTAAAGAGAACTTGACAAACTGTTTACACCTTGTTGGACACGCGCGAGCTCATGAGGTTTTCGCGGAACTCCTTGGCCGACACGGGGCCGTTGCCCACCTCCAGGCGAGGCTTCACGCGGTACACGAAGTACACGGCGCCAATGATGAAGTAGCCGATAGCGACGAGTACCGACGCGAGGAAGACCCAACTCGAGGTACCGCTGTAGATGATGGACACCAGCGAGAAGATGCACAGGACGATGCACAGGACGGCGCCAGGGATGCCGAACGGGCTCTTGTACGGACGCGGACGCTCGGGCTCACGAATCCGCAGCATGATGAATGCCGTGAGCTGGAACAGGTACGACACGATGGCACCAATGAGCGCCAGGTTGATCAACACGGAGCCGAGGCGGGTATCACCGATAGCAAAGTGCAGCACGATGACCAGCACGAGCGCGATGAGGCTTCCAGCGATGAGCGACACGTAGGTCGTTCCGCGCGTCGGGTGCAGCTTGGTCAAGACGTGAGGGAGGTATCCGTCGCAGGCGATGGCGTACAGCAGCTTGCCCATGCAGAAGACGAACGAGTGGAAGCTCGATATGAGTCCTACGATCAGAATCCACGTGAAGCCCGAGGTGGTGCTGTTGTCGCCGAACACGGTCTGATAGCCCGCAAGAAGCGGCGACGAGTTGACGTAGATCTCGTCGGCGCCGGGGCTGATCATCGAATTGAAGATGACCGTGCAGAACGAGATCGCGATCAGGGTGATGATAGACGTCAAGAGGCCGCGGGGCATGTTCTTGGTGGGCTCGATGGTCTCGTCGATGGCCAGAGGCAGCTCCTCAATGCCCAGGTAGAACCACAACGTGAAGGACGCGCCCTGGAGCACGCCGTCCCAGCCCTTGTAGTTCCAGTCGCGGTCGACTACCCAGTCCTGGTACGAGATCTTCGTAGCAGCGCCAACGTAGAACACCAGCAGCACGACCACCGACATGACGGTCGCCGCTGCCTGCACGCGGAAGGTCATCTCGACGCCCATGATGTTGAGTGTCACGAAGATGATGTAGCAGGCGATCCACCAGATCGGGCCATAGTCCGAGCTCACGCCGATGATCTCGGCGACGTACGAGCCGATGCCCGTTGCCGCCACCCCCGTGGTGACCACAACCTTCAAACACTCGGCGATACCTGCGAAGAAGGCCGCAGTCTTGCCAATGCCGTGTAGCGCGAACACGTAGGGACCTCCACCGTGGGGCACCGTGGCCGACAGCTCGGCGATGGAGAACGACAGCAGCACGTACTGCACCGTGACGATGGAGAGTAGAATGAGCAAACCGTCGAAACCCGCGACCAGCGCTGCCTGCCAGCCGAAGAAGTCGCCGCTGATGACAGCGCCGACACCCAATGCCCAAAGGTGCGGGGTCTTGGCGTAGCGCTTGGGGCCTTCGCTCTCAACGACCGGCCCGTTGACACTCGAGTTGGTGCTCATGACTGGGGAGGGGTGAGCAGTGCGAAGGAAGTTGCGGAGTGAGTGATGTGGGAAGCTGAAGTTGCTGCTGAGTCTGTTGATGTAGATGGCTACGCTACGCTCGCTGCTGCAAAAGCCGCAGATCAAGTTCATCAGCAACTTTTTCAAATCGTCAGGAGGTGCGCAAACTGCAACACGCGCAGAGAGCGGGTGCGGATCAAATTGATTGGTCTGTTTGAATGCGTAGCGCTGCTGCGATTGGTGGATCTGTCACGTGTTTGAAAAAAAAGCCGGACCACAAAGGCTGCTGATCCTGCTGATGCAGGCTGCGTGGCCTGCTCGGTGCACTTCAACGCCGTCGGTGTGCTGCCTTCACGGTGAGTCGTGTTGAGATCGACATGAGCGTTGAAATCGCTTTTGGTCGCTTGTTGAGGTGGTTGGTGCCGCACGCCTTCTGGAGCAGGAGGCTGGAAATCCCCTACGCGCGGGCCTCATCAGTCGGCGCTGAGCTTCATGAGCCGGACGCTGCGTCGGTGCTCGTCACCGCAGGAAGCGGCTAACTGTTGTCCTGTGTCGGTTGATGGGCATCGAGGTCGAGACCGGATCCTGAGGTGATGAGCTTATCTATAGGGGGGCACCGCTCTGACGGTATCAGCGGTGCATTCGCTTCATGCACACAAAGGCATTTGCGGCAGCGCCCCAGAATTCTAATGAAAATCATTAGCAACTGCCTGCTCTCCTACACTTTCGCTATTAGTTGACATCGAGCCCACCGGAATTTGATAAAGCGGCGGTTGCAATGTTCGAAACCAGCCCCACCCAAAGGCCGAAGCGGTATGTGGTGTGCCGCAAGGCGCGATGGTACTTCTGGCGGAGCTGGAGCGATCATCTCGAGTCTGAAGATACATGTACCCTACCAGGAAAATGAAGTTAACCCCCGATTCGAGTCGCGTCCTCGTTACCACGCGCCATAGAAAAAAAGTCAAAATATCTGCAACAACAGCCATAAGGGTGTTGTGACGTTGTAAATCAGGCCCAGTTAACGTCGCAGGAACGCCATTCTAGTGAAACATGATAGCCTTGAATTCTACTACTACTAGTAGTAGTAGTACTACAGTAAGAGCCGAAGCCCCCTAAGACTGAAAATACTAGTACGACTCACGCTACTCAAACTACTTCGTTCTAAGACGTACAGTGTAGGAACCTCTGTGTGGTCGCTACCTGCAGTTTTTGCATCGTGCCATAAGGGCCCGACGCACCGCTTACACCTTGTTGGACATGCGCGAGCTCATGAGGTTTTCCCTGAACTCCTTGGCTGACACGGGGCCGTTGCCAATCTCCAGCCGCGGCTTCACGCGGTACACGAAGTACACTGCACCGAGTGCAAAGTAGCCAATAGCGACCAGCACCGACGCGAGGAAGACCCAACTCGAGGTACCGCTGTAGATGATGGACACCAGCGAGAAGATGCACAGGATGATGCACAGGACGGCGCCAGGGATGCCGAACGGGCTCTTGTACGGACGCGGACGCTCGGGCTCACGAATCCGCAGCATGATGAATGCCGTGAGCTGGAACAGGTACGACACGATCGCGCCGATGAGGGACAAGTTGATCATGACGGAGGAGAGGCGAGTGTCGCCGATGGCGTAGTGCAGCACGATCACCAGCACCAGCGCGATGGCGCTTCCCGTAATGAGAGCGACGTGAGCCGTTCCACGCGTCGGGTGCAGCTTGGTAAGCATCTGCGGCAGGTACCCGTCGCAGGCGATGGCGTACAGCAGTTTGCCCATGCAGAAGACGAACGAGTGGAAGCTCGAGACGAGCCCCACAATGAGAATCCACGTGAAGCCCGAGGTCGTGCTGTTGTCGCCGAAAATCGTCTTGTATCCCGTCAGCAGCGGCGACGAGTTGACGTACATCTCATCGGCGCCGGGGCTGATCATCGAGCTGAAGAGCACCGTGCAGTAGGAGACCCCAATCAACGTAGCAATTGAAGCAAGGAGGCCACGCGGCATGTTCTTGGTGGGCTCGATAGTCTCGTCGATGGCAAGCGGCAGCTCCTCAATGCCCAGGTAGAACCACAGCGTGAAGGACGCGCCCTGGAGGATGCCGTCCCAGCCGTTGTAGTTCCAGTCGCGATCCACGACCCACTGCTGGTAGTCGACCTTGGTAGCCGCTCCGATGTAGAACACCAGCAGCAGGAACACCGACACGACCGTCACCACCACCTGCACGCGGAACGTCATCTCGACACCCACGATGTTGAGCGTCACGAAGATGATGTAGCAGGCGATCCACCAGATCGGACCGTACTCGGCGCCGACCCCAATGAGCTCAGCGAAGTACGAGGCGATACCCGTGGCGGCTACAGCGGTCGTCACCACAACCTTCAGACACTCGGCGATACCTGCGAAAAAGGCCGCAGTCTTGCCGATGCCGTGCAGAGCAAACACGTACGGGCCTCCACCGTGCGGAACGGTGGCCGACAGCTCAGCGATGGAGAACGACAGCAGCACGTATTGCACCGTGACGATCGAGAGTAGAATGAGCAGACCGTCAAAGCCCGCAACCAGCGACGACTGCCAGCCGAAAAAGTCGCCACTGATGACAGTGCCCACTCCCAGTGCCCAGAGGTGGGGGGTCTTGGCATAGCGCTTGATGCCTTCGCCTTCAATGGCCGGGCCGTTGATGCTCAAGCTCGAGATGCGACTCATCTGAATCGACTGCTTGAAACGAGGTGTCGGAAGGGGTTCGTTGCAGTGCGCAGTGAATTGCAAAGTGAGCGATCGAGAACACCGGCATTTTTTTCAATCCGAGCTCGCCGCATTCGTTCGAGGCTGGACTTCCAGGTCTACGACCTCTCCAGCCCAGTGCAGCCGCAGGGCATCCGGCGCGCAAAACGAACAATGTGCGAGCGTACGCGGCGGCAAAACTGCGAGCGTACGCGGCCCGAGGGCAACAAGTTGTTGAACAACTGCAACCAGTTCAACGTGGGGCCCGCAGGGATCGGGCGGTCATTGGCTGCGCCGAGCGCGTCGGCACTCTGCAATTGGCAAACCGGGCAGAGGTATCAGCTCGCAATGCAAAAACTGCGCAAAAGTCAAACCGAGATTAATTTTAAAAGTGCCTGATCTTCCAGCAGTGATAAAGGATTCCGTGGCGGCCTAAGGGCATCCTTATGCAAAATTGCTCGGCATTCCGCAGCGAAAACGGCTGCAAATGTGATGGTTTGCTATGATAATACATGTACATGTACAAAATGTTGGAGTGGGCCTGTCTCAACCATGTCCTCTTTGATCTACATGCAGGTACATGTATCATTTCAGCTTGCGCAGAACCGGGCGAGATGCCGGTGCTGAGAGGTGACCAGCTTTGGAGCACACTTAAGTACAGAATCGGATAACACGAATTCACTGTTAGTTACTGTACAATGTGGTTCAGTAAGTTGCAGGTTTCTTATGAACAAACCTCTTATTTTCTTCTTGAGGATTTTCCTTATTCTGCCCGCTACATGTAGCACGTTGGCGAGAGACCTCTTTCGGTAGCAGAGCTCAGACACCGGCACGCTTTGCAGGAAGCGCAAGGTCTCATCGATCAGAGCCGGGCGTCTTCGGGACCCACTTGAAAACATACGGACCATCGGGGATGCTTACGCGGATGCTCCGCGGAGCATGTCGGGGGTCGACTTTCTGGACAAGTTTGGATGGCAATTTGCCATTGGCAAGTCCTCCGACTCGGAGTCCGAGTTCAGGCGAGCTCATCTGCAACATCGCCGCTTCAACGAGCAGTGCTGCAACTTGCAGCTTGCGGCACGGCTCCAGCCGCTAGTGAATCGCAACATGCGAGTCGTACAGTAACATACTGTACAGTGCAGTGAACATGTACAGTATCGCCCCTCCGCATTTGGTCGCGGAGATGCTGCCCATCAAAAAGAAGCTTCAGCCAAGCGCATCCTCGAATTCTGGTGCAGTTTACAGCAGGATGCTCCCATGAGCCGAGGCGCATGAGCTGAGGCGCGCGCTCCTCCCTCTGTGTACACTACACTAAAAGACCAAGGACCGGAACCTGCATGTACAGTACCACCGCGCTCGAAGCAGAGATCCCAGTGCCCAGAAAAAAAGCGCTTTTAATGAGCACCGCCGCATTAAATGCAGTCTCGAGCGGCTTCCGTCGGTGGGGAGGTGACGAATGTCGACGCAGCAGAACTTGGCCCGTCCTTGACTGTTCAACCGAGGGTTCAAGCTGCGAGCGTACGCGGCGGTCGGGGCATCAAGTTTGCCAGATTGGACGGCACTCGTTTGTCGCGGACGGGGCAGCGCTGCCATGATAACAATCACCTTGTTTGGAGTCACGATCGAGTACATACATGTAGACTAGAGTCCTCTCTGCCATTCGGTGCTTCCACTGCAACCTTTGCAGCAGCATCTACTATACAGTTGGTGCTTCTTGTGCTCGAAGCTGATGCCGCTTACTGGCATCCACTCGATGCTCTTCTGTACATTGCAAACGGTGACGGCGACCGACGCGATACATCTCCAGAGACCAGGCACAGGGTCGGAAGCTCACAACTCTAGCCTGCGAGCGTACATGCACGCTAAATGGTGGTGAAGGTTGAACGATTATCAGTGAAAGCGGGGATCGACGCTCGAATGCAACGCGACGCGGGCCTGCCGATTGGCTCTAGTGGACATGACACGCCGCTACCAGCTTTTCATAAGACGATTTTGCAGTAAAAACGCGAAAGCACTTCGGCTTGGACCTGGTTACATCCTATTGGTTGATGCACTTCAACATACATGCAAGGATTGACAGTAAGGTAAATGGTCAATTAGAGGCTGCTGTGCCAATTAGGGGCCACTCGTCTAGGCCAATGAAATATTCGCATTTATCTGGTGCATCTTTTGATTGGTCACGTATAGTATACCGTATAAGAGACAATTTAGATTTTATAGTGAAGCTAAGTCAAATAAGCGGCCCCTAATTGGCACGACCTTAATTCTACTTACAATTTTGTGGTCAGGCTGTTGTCTTTGTCGGATGATTATACAAAATGTGGGGCACTCCAGCAAATCAGCAGAATCATATCAGCTTTGCATCGGTACCCTTGCTGTGTCATACAGTATATTTTAGTGGAGCCAAAATTACAAACAAGAAGAAGGCCCCTGATTGATCATTTACCCTAGTTTGTTTTGGACTACTATCCATTAATAGCGCTATTAAAATGATGCCGCAAACTACTATAGTAACTATTAGTTTGGGACGGAGTGAAACTAATATTAATATTAGTAGCTAGTAGATCAGATCGAGGACACATATTAATATAGGGTTTCTTCAGGCACGCACTAGTAGTCAATATTAATATTGACTACTAGTGCGTGAATCCAGGGGCGTGTGGCAATCTGCAAGGGAGAGGCAGTCGCTTTCTAGCTTACTTTGACGCGTTTAAGGCATTTCCTGACTTGATAGAATGGCAGGGCGTGCGTCTTGACAACGTTCGCAAGAGCAAAATCGTCGCACGAGCGAGAAGCTCGCCTCTGAGCGCCAAGCTCCAAAGATCCTGTCTTTAGCTTTCATTCTTCATGTTTCCAGCTAGCCCAGAAGCCCCCAAAACCTTCGCAACGACCAAGAACTCTCACTTCTCTGACGTCCTTTTGAAGTGCGCAAACCCCGACTGCTCCTACGCCGATCTAACGACGACCGACCCTTGTGTCGTCTGCCAGCGCGGTGTTCATCATCTGTGCAGCAACGAGCTGTATCATTCCGGCAATCTCTCCGAGCGCTTTTGCAGTGCATCCTGCGTTTACAAGTGGAAGGCCATCACTGGACGAGAACGGACAACCAGCGCGTAGACATGCAGGTGCTTCTCAAGCATAACCGAGCGGAGATCCGTCGTATGGAGCGCGAGAGGGGCGGGGTCATGGATCAGGAAGTCGACCACCGAAACTACTAGGAGATACTATCCACTACTATATTAATATTACTATAGTAGCGGAGATCTCTGAAGTAATATTACTATTACTTAAGTAGTTCAGTCGCCTCGGCTTGGGTATTAATATAGTAGTTCAGACGAAAATCAAAGTACAGTAAAGTGCGTGAATAGTCCACACCTGATATATATAGTTTGCTAGAGTGTACAAGATGACAGCGATGCGAACAAGAGCCAGACATGCAGCTTATGTATTGATTTTAGTTAAGCAAGTACGTCACGCTTGCCTTGTTTAACAAGCTCGAGTGATGCCAACAGTGCTGGATAGTCGAGGGGCTTACTTTCGACCACGCTTTCTCGCACCACAGCAGTGCCGTGAGCATATCGACACTATATGGGTTATCAACATCGTCGCCAATTTGGTCTAGCGCATGAAGGATTTTCTCCGTCAGAACATACCGCTTGATGCAGTGGATTATGCACTGGTCCATAGGCTGTATCTTGGCCGTCATATTAGGAGGAAGTTTCTCGACGTGAGCGTTCGAGAGCGAGAGTCCAGTCTCAAAGTGCGACGATGCATTGTCGACTAAGAGCAAGACGCTGCGTTTTTCAGCTCGCATTCTCTCGTCAAATGCCACAAGCCATTGCTGGTACATCCACCCAGTCATCCACCTTTTGTCTGTGTTAAAGTAGTGCAGGGTGGACGGCTTCTTTGTGTACCAGCGAGGCTTCGCAGCCGTGCCCAGATAGAGAATCGGCATCTTGTCAGATCCGTCAGCGTTGCTGCACACGGCCATCGTCAGTCTTGCCTTATTTTGCTTGAGAGCGGGGGCTTCTCCTTTGCAGATTGAACCTCGTGGGACCGCGTTGTAGAAGAATGCACTTTTGTCCATGTTGTACACGTTTTTCGGTAGGTACGATTTAACGAGCCGGCGGAGTCGCACGATCTCTTCCTGTACAACGTCGAGCTTGACGGAGCCCGACTCACCGAAAGCACGGCGTCACTTAAGTCCGTAACGTGCTTGAAGACAGCGGAGCCAGGATGGCCCGAAGCGTGGCTAGCGCTCACGCGGAATGCGCAGCTTTGTCGCAACGTGCACCCCATGCTGGATGATCATGGCACCTGACAGGCTGATGCCATCTGCTTCTGCCAGCATGACGAAGTCGACAACGTTTTGATCGATGAGAAGGTTGAGCGGTGGCAGACGCTTTCGCTGCGTAGCGCGCTCGCTTGCTTGATGTAGCATGCTCTCGCTGGACTTCAGTAACTTGCCAATGGTGGACTTGTCGGGCGCAGCAGGGAGACTGTACTCACCCACTGCCCATCGGGAGATCTCCGTGTACGACATCGTGGGGCAGAGCTTCGCCTTCTCGATGATCCCGGTCTTCTCACGCCACCTAAGGCGGAGGCGCTTGACTGACGTCTTGGGCATGAAGCTGCGCAGCCAGAGCGAACTTGGGCTTGGGAAAGCAAAAGCAGATGTGAGCTAGCAGCCACGGCGAAGATCGCAAGATGCGCGCCAAAATTCAAACTCGACCGAGGTCTGCTGGATTTCAGTACCTTGCCCATCACCCTCCTCGCTTCCCGCTAATAGATTTTGTCAGGTTATTATTTATATACCCGTGGACTATTCACGCACTTTACTGTACTGTCAATCCCTGCATACAGGTACAGGCTAACGTTCCTTTATCATTGGCGCCCGTAAACCTCATCAGGTCCAAGCAGTTTGTCATGTTTTCTTTGGTATCGCGAGTCATTGAGAGGCTTGGTATCGATAGACAATCAATGCGTCCAGCATGTTTCACTATTCTCCCTTGTTTTGTGTCATTTGACTAACATCCTGCTCCTTGGTGATCGATTACAAGTTATCCAGCATGTTTCACTATTCTCCCTTGTTTTGTGTCATTTGACTAACATCCTGCTCCTTGGTGATCGATTACAAGTTCCGTTTGCCGTCCCTGCTTCAGATCGAACAATGCCAGTTTGAAGTTACGAATACCATGTCCTCAAACTGAGAGTGGGTAGTGCATTGTACTTAAGGATGCCTAAGTTGCTATGACGTGGGCTCAGATGCACAGCTTGAGGTGCGTGACATGCCTGGGGCCCTTGGCCATGGAGTTGCCCGCCTTATTGGATCCGAGCTTCGTATGTTTAATCTTGACAACGGCCGGCATCGGGTGGACTGCGACGCTGATGGTGGCCATACTCGTCTTCGCTGGCGATACGTGGAGAAGACGCGAGTGCTGCTCCAGGGCTGCAACTGCGTGCAGAATGTCCTGCACGAGCATCTTGGCCATTTGGCACGAGAAGTTCTGCTTGACGACCACGCGCATGATCGTCAACCCCTCGGCCCCCTTCGAGCACGTGTACGCCGGGACGATCCACCCGCGGGCCTTGAGCTTCTCCTGGATGTCGAAGCACGAGTAGCTGGACGAATCCTTGAGCGAAAATGCGACCAGAGGCATGTGGGCCTTGTCCACGATGTTGAAGAGGCCTGTAGACACCAGAGCGTTGCGGAGGAAGGCGGCGTTTTCCATGCTCGCCTCCATGATACGACGGTAGCCGTCGAAGCCGAAGCGCAGCAAGTTGTAGTACTGCGCCACGACGTTGCCAGCCCCCTTGGAGAAGTTGAGAGTGAACGACGACTGGTCTCCGCCCAGGTAGTTCACGTGGAACACCAAGTCTTCAGGGAGATCCTCTTTCTCGCGCCAGATCGCCCAGCCCATTCCAGCGTACACGAGGCCGAACTTGTGACCGCTGACGTTGATCGACTTGATGTTGGGCAACCGGAAGTCCCACAACAGGTCTGGCGAGATGAATGGGGCGATGAAGCCCCCGCTAGCAGCGTCCACGTGCAGCGGAATGTGCCACCCGTTCCGCTCGTTCTCCTCGACCAGCATGTCGTGGATTCCCTTGATGTCTTCGTACTCGCCGTTGAAAGTGCTTCCTAGGATGGCTCCCACACCGATTGTGTTCTCATCCAGCAGCGGACGCGCTCGTTCTGCTGTCAGCACGAGGCAGTCAGGGGACACGTCGGCCTCTCGGATCTCGATCTCAAAGTACTTGCACATCTTGTGCCAGCAGACCTGGACGTTGGAGCCGAACACCATGTTGGGCTTCTCGCACGACAGACCGGCGGCGATACGGTGATCCTTCCACTTGCGCTTCATGGCGAGACCGGCCAGCATGATTGCCTCGGACGAACCGATGCAACCCGTGCCGGTAGCCTTCACACCTTCATCAAGAGGGGCATGGTACAGGCTCGCAAGCATTTGCACGCAGCGGTTGTGGATCTCTGCAGTCTGCGGGTACTGGTCCAGATCGATGTAGTTCTTGCGGAGTCCCTCGATCATCAGTTCTTCCGCCTCGCGTTCCATGTACGTCGTCACGAAAGATGCCAGATTCATGCTGGGGTTGCCATCAAGCGCTAGCTCGTCCTTAATCATTTGGTGGGCCACGCGGGCCGGCACCGAGTGCTGCGGGAACGTGTCCGTTGCCAGATTGCTGCACATGAACGGATGGCCGTACACAGGCTCGGACTCGTTGAGCATCTCGATCGGTTCACGCGGCGTCTTGACCATGTTGACTTGCATCTTGGTTCGA
>JAHQIV010001429.1:0-11773 GCA_030463285.1 Phytophthora europaea
AATGACACGGTCAATGATGCGCTTACGGCGAAAGAAGAAGCGTTTCTCGGCTGCTGTAATTCGCCAGCATGAGCCGTGCTTCTCCTCCAGTTCCCTCACGGCAGGACCGCCGTCGATTCCAAGTGTCCATTCTTGCCAAACCTGGTGCACTGTCTTCAAAGCCCGCACCATTTTATACGTAGCCGGAAGGGGTGAGGCATGACCGATAGGTCCCTGCGGAACGGAGTTCGACGCATCAGTGTCTCCCCCGTTGACGGTCAGCCGAGCGGCAGCAGAACCCGACGCAAGTTGCTTGAATGCTCCCGCCAAATTGCGAACTGATGTCCCGACCTCTTTAATCTTGTCGTCGATATGCGCTATCGTGTATCGATGTTGTTGCTTTAGGTGATCCATAAGATTAGGAACTACTTCATTCAAGTGCATCGTGTGAGGTGATTTCTCAGCAAGCATTTTTTCCTTCAGGTCAGCAGCAAAAGCATTGAACATGTTGGGATGAACAGAGAGTGTTTCCACACCTTGTGAGCTGGATGCACATCGCGCAGCAACACAGCATCTTGAAGAACAACGGTGCGAAGATACACCAATAACTCCAAAACGCCACCGGTTGCAACATGAAGTGCCGACTGCTTCACCTAAGCTTCCATGTAATTTTCTACGAACGGAAACAGCTCTCGCTGCAGACTATCAGGTGGCACGACCGCAGCACGCTCCAAGAAAAACGCACATCGGTCTGGTGAGAACCCAGCAAATGATCGCACGGCATCTCGTGGTAACGCAGTGAGGTAACATCCCTCCATCTCGCCAGCATTCCATCGCCCTAACCTTCTAATTTGTGACTCTGTTGCTCCAGCTAACTCGGTCATCCTGAATCCGGACCCACGAGCAGCGTGGGTCTTGGCCTTCGTGTGCATCCCAAGAGCAGTGAAAACTTTAACGGTAGCGTCATAATGAGCCCGGTATGTCAATGAAGTTGTTGCATTTTTTCCTGACTTAAGTACTTTGATGTCGTACCATTGTTCAGGCTCCAGAAAAATTGGGATGGCTTCGTTTTGAATATTCCATCTGAAGAAGAAATACAATCCGAGTGCTCCAATCGGGCAAACTTCGACGTTGTGGTGCCGGATGCACGAACCAAATTCGCGCCGGCCATCAGTGCTTCCTAAAATATTATGTATATGTATGGAGGAGATGCAGTAAAATACATAATGCCTTGGGAATTGAAAGCTATGAAAATACATTATGTTAAACCTGACCAGCATAGAATACATAATGCATCGCACACTTCTCAGTACTGCTTGGAAGCAACCACAACTGTCTCGATCGACCAAAACCGACGGTTGATCTTGAGGAAGAGCACACGCTCTAGCTGCGCTGATGACATCGACTGACGAAGTGGGGATAGAACAACCTTTGCCTGGCTAAAAAGCCTGTCGACCACGTTGGATGTAGGAGGAATATACTGGACCATTGGATACCTAAAACATGGCAAAAGTTAGAAACAACATAATTAACACCCAACCAGTAAAACCTCACCTAGAAACTGGATTGGCGACGCTCTTTTGGCGCTTAAGAGCTCGCTCTGCGAAACCCAACTTCGGCGCAGTAGTATTGCTTCGGTTGTCCACGCGGTCTTGAGGGCTGGTCGGATTCACATCTAGCATGCAAAGTGCCGTGTGATTGTCCCGCGTACGCATTTCACCCTTGAGCGCCTGGACACATGCAGCTTCAAACATGGGACACTTCACAATGGGGGCCCGAGGATCAAGATACTCCCCATTTCAGGGTGAAGCTCCATTAGAGAGTCGAAAAGAATTCAAGCATCCCATAGTGTAAGCCCTTCTTCAGTTTGGAGCTTTTTTGAGACCGACTCACACTCTTTCAGTCCTTCTATCGTTGCGGTGAGCTGAATCTCTTCCAGCGGCGACGGCATCAGCGCAGCCAGCTCAGCATTCGTGATGTCGATAAACTCCTTGAGCTGAAAGAACCTCTTCACCATGTCGAACCTCGACGACCACCTTGTCGCTTGGCGCAGAACAGGTTTCAATTTAGTTCGCTACCTGTGGTCACAAATATATTTTTAGTCACTCCAAAATAAAAAAGTGAGGACTATTTTTGGAGCAAAATACAAAATGCGTACCGCAGCTTTGCAGCATTGTTGAGCTTCCGGAGCGCCTTCATCGAAGCCATGATCTTGTCCAGAATAGTGTCGTACTCCTGTAAATACCGAGCCAGAGCCAAGTTCAGCCTGTGGCTAGCACAGCGTACGAACGGAACCCCCATCTTTGCAGTCATACTGCCGTTCACCGAACAGTTGTCGCCCATGAGGAACAAGACGCAGTTGTCAAACCGTTTGACGTCCTTGAGGACGGACCTCAAAACGTCGATGTGGACGTCGGCCGTTGGTGCGGGTCCTCGTCAGTGTCCTCTTGGTCCAGCAACGAAGCCATTGCGAGCAGTACGCTCTCATACTTCCCGTCATGGCCGATGATCGCGAAAACAGCCAGAAAGTGCTCGCTCTTGAATGTCCACCCGTCGAACATGATACCGAATTTGTCGGGTAGGTAGTCACTAAGTTCGCGTAGAACTTCACAGGTAACTGCATCAATGTACTTAGCGAGAGTGTCGTCACAAATGGGTTCGAGCTTCGAGTAGCGACGAGTCTCTGGGCTTTCACTGAAGTTCAACGGGAGGTTCCCTGCGATAGTCCACTCCATCCACCCAAAAATCAAAGCGCTCTTCTTGTCGACGAAGCGGAGGACAGTTCCATTGTTGTCGCCTTGGTAGCTGGCGACAACACTCGCATAGTCTGGGCGCTGGCTCGTGACGTGGCTCATCACGTTGGTTGTTCCGCTCTTGGCGCCCTGCTTGCGGCGAACACCGCAGCGGCACTGGTAGAAACCAGTGGGCTCGTCGTTCTCGTCGAGGATAGGCTTGAAAAACACAGCGCACACCTGCTTGCTTGTGAAGCCTCTGGGCTTCGGCTTTTCGGTAGAGAGGAGGCAATCCATTACTGCGGTGCAAATGCGGAAATGGCAACGACAGCTAAGGCTGACCCCTTCAGTGCTGTGAGCTAGGGTGGTTGGTGCAGAATTTTTCAATAGAATACGATTGTATGACTGGTCAAAATCCCTCTGGTTACTGGGTAATTTGCTAGCACTTTTGGTAAATAGTAGGAACCTGGCTCGAATATATATGGGCCAGGACTAAAATTAAATATGGAAGGTGCGATCTCAAAACAGAGAAATACAGTATGCGCCGTAAAATATGGCATATATGGAAATTGCCATATTTTTAGGAAGCACTGTCGGCCATACTGATTAGTCTTACCTTGCTCCATAACCATCACAAGCGCCCGGCATTCCGTGCACCCCTCGACCTCCAGAACCACGCTGAGTAGGTCGGGTAACTCAAGGTTACGTGCAGACTCTCCCCTCAACAAGCACGCATGACACAAGAAGTGGCTCGTGCGGTTGCGTAAATCTCCTCCAGTGTTAAGATTCATATAATAGCGAGAGATTGCAACCAGATCGTCTGTGGTACAATACCCGTCAAGCAAAGACCCAACGCCCCTATCTGTGTACTCACGCTTGTTTTTCTCGTGATTTTCACGCTTAAGAGTAGACAGTAGCACCTTGATCAGGCTGTTTCGAGGGTGAGGGTGCACATTCGCTCCACGGCTGTGCTGATCGCTGTACAGGTCCGATATTGCGTTGACGTACATCTCTACCGTAGCAACACCAACCTTACGCTTCGAGTTTTTGACTCGAACTACTCGATCGACCACTTCTTCTCGTAGAAATAGGTGTATTTTCGATGCCGTAACATGATAGCGTGTAGTTACGTGGAAACCCTTTCAATCGCACCATGCCTCGAACTCTCGCAGCTTCGGCGCATACGCGCGAGTCGTGTTTGTAGGTCTCGCCTTGCGACAGCGATCCAGTGTTGCATTTGCGCTCTCTTCGAGCTCCACTTGCAGGCCTGGTGGTTCCATTGCGGCCCGCCAGCAGAAACTCCGATTATGATTTGAGGAGTTTTTAGCTATCGACGGCGGCCCTTCATCAGAGAGGGACGCCGTCCTCGTCCCCAGTACCGCGCTATAGCATAACCTGACCCTATGGAAATAACCTCTCAATATCTGCGTAGCCTTGACACCACATAACATGTCCAATTAGATACTTAGTACGTGTTTTTATAAGAGATTACTCTTGAAAAATTGTATTTTGATCCACTAAGCTACGCTTTTGTGGTCCACATTTTGAATTAATGCCCTAAGGGCTGTCCGTACAACGTACCCGTTGCACTTCCAGGAAAATTTTACACTAACGTTACAATCGCCATGATGCCGACGTTTCGTATCCGCACAGCTACGCGGGTCGTGTGTGAGGACCGACTTTCGACAACGGGAGGGTGGCTTCCGCATGTGATGAAATGCATTGACGACTATTTAACTGGGTGGTTAAGGCACGAGGTTCTCACCGCTGGTTGTGAGGCTGGCGCATCGGAACACACTTTGGAGTATATATTTGGGAAGGCCCCACCCGAATGGATTGAGCCAATCCATGGCGAAGTACGAGGCGGGCATATGCACGTGCTTCGCTGGATGACTGGACGTGACGACGGCCGCGGGCCCTGGAAAGCAGATTTCGCCGAGATACTAGGACTTGCAGCTGCTCACGGCCATGTTGATGTGGTCAAGTGGTTATTTGAGCGGGGAATCGACTTCCACACGTTGCGAAAGACTGGAAAAGACTCGAAAGGATACATCGAGAAGTGTTGGCTATATGAACACTGCACAGCACATGCTTTAAATCTGGCAGCGGAATACGGACATTTCGAGGTGGCCAAGTGGATCTATGGTGCTCGAACGGATACGTGCATCTGAGATTGCAGCCAAATGAGCAAAGCAGTTGCAAACGGACATCTTGCCATCGTGCAGTGGCTCCACAACGTCAAAGCTGAAGTTTGCTCTGCTGGAGCCATCAACGAAGCAGCTGAGAATGGACACCTCGAAGTGCTGCAATGGCTGGATGCGAACCATCTTTTCAGGTGTACGGGGGATGCGATAGTAGGAGCTGCAGAGAATGGACACTTGGAGGTGGTGAAATGGCTGCACCACGCTCATCCCGAGTGTTGTTCCTCACTAGCTCTGGGTAGAGCAGTCAAGAGCGGCAATTTAGAGTTGGTCGAGTGGCTTTATGAAAACGTTCACATGAAGTGCTACTGTACGTATCTCAATGTGTACTTGGATACGACGACTGCGGCTGGCCGTGGACATTTGGACGTGCTAAGATGGGCACACGAACACTTCTCCTACTCGTTTAGTAGTGATGAGATGGATGCAGCTGCAAGATATGGTCACACGGATGTTATCACGTGGCTACACGAGAATGGGAGCGAGGGATATTCTAATTTAGCACCATATCATGCTGCGCGAAATGGACACTTGAACATTCTGAAGTGGATCCACACACATTATCCGGATACGTTTGTACTTCAAGCAATGGATGCAGCAGCTGAAAATGGACATCTCGAGGTTGTCCGGGGACTGCACGAGAATCGCCCTGAAGGATCTACAGATCTTGCAATCGAGTCTGCCGCTTCTGAGGGCCACCTCGACATTCTTTTGTATCTACTTGAGCATCAAACGGACGACTTTCCTGCAGGTCGGTGGTATGATACGCGAGACATCGAAGTGATGAGCCACTTCGCTTCCAATGTACGACGAGTAACTAGCGACCAATTGAAGATGCTGCAGAATGTTTTCGAGAAGCGCCCAGCTTTTTTTCAACGTTGGCTACGGTGCCTAGCGACGATGTCATGTGCTAGAGGCAACACCGCAATTCTGGATTGTAAGCATGTCACTTCAATATGTACCAACATGATGCAGCTATTTGGACTGATGCCTACATATCCCTGAAGTGAGATGCAGGTCGTGCCTTCACTCAGTTTGTGTGCCAGCACTGATGACCGACACCCATGGCAAGAATTTGCTGTTGAAAGATAATATTAGTGAAGTGAAATCTTGCTGTTGGTGCCTCGACATCGACCATGAGACGGAATGAGGAAATGGGGGGACATGTTTATCCAGCTCGAAGGGAAGACATAGCGATGAAGTTTTGCCGGACGAGGCGCTACCGATGTAGCCGAATCTTCGGGCCCTATATATGTTTCAATGTAGGCGGTCGACTTCAGGATTGTCCGCAACGTTCAAACGTGATCCACCGCAGCTTTTGCAAACCCGAGCCACAGCTGAACCATACCGACTTGGATACGACAAGAGGCTAAAAAAGCCGATTTTATTAATGCGTTTCATCTTCACTACCAACGTACTAAGTATCCAACACACATTAATCTTCAAGCGGAGCGTAGTCGGCGCTTGCTCGCAATATTGCGCTTGCTTGTGGTCGCGGCCACTACCTTCAGGACTGGGCTACCTAATTACGATGATGAATTCATTCCGACTTAGACAGAAAGAGAGTTACAGAGGATCGTGTAGGCCCAGTGCTCTGTAATACCTCAAACTCCAAACCCTTCGTCGCATTCGAACAGGATAAACCTGTTTCCACACTTTCCTCCTCCCGCATCCGGATGGATGTTAAGAAACACCAACGGCAAGCCTCCACTTGACTCATATTCTCCTCAAACCACTGCTGAATATCCTTCGGACTGTGCTGGATGGCGTCACGGATGCTCTCTCGAGCGCTTTTTCGTCTCGAAACTGCGTGTGCGCGAGAATCCACCATACAACTTCTCGGTCATTTTTGTGCAGTGCCTCGAGCACGAGCTGTCTCCAGCCATCCTCAGCTACCCACCAAGCAATCTCGATGTGACGCATCTCCAAAACCAACGTTGTTGCGAAGTCCAGTAGCGGCCCATATTCAACCAACCACCGCATTGTCGGTATGTCGTTTTTCCCAGCAGTCTTGACCAACTCGAGTGAGTCCCAAAGCAGGGCGTCGCTCAAAAAGAGTCTGCAGCATCTTCAATTGACTCGATTCGAGCGTTGATCTCCTCTGCCATCTGAATTAAAGTGGCACAATACTTGGATATCACGCACATCGCGAAAGACATCGCTTGAAAACCCTCAGGTCGGTGCTCAAGTAGATACAGGAATATGTCGAGGTGGCCTTCAGTAGCGGCCGAGTACATCGCATGAATTTGATCTCGTTCTAAACGATTTTCGTGCAGCCACCGAACAACGTCGAGATGGCCATTCCCTGCAGCTCGACCGATTATATCATATAACCCTGGCTCTAACGTGTCCGGGTAGTGCGTGTGCAACCATTTAAGAATTCCCAAGTGTCCGTTGCGTGCAGCGCTAAACGCTGCGAACGTGGTACACCCCTCATTGCAATTTTCGTACAGCCACGTGATAACATCCAGGTGGCCATTTCTTGCAGCGGCGTCCATGGCATACCAACCGTGTGTCTGGAATTTGTGCATCCATTTTAACGCGTCCAAACGCCCCGCTTCAGCGAGATGCAAAGAACCGATGGATACTACGGAGCTCTGACACTTCCTGTACATGTTTTCGTAAAGCCACTCTGCCACTTCTAGATGGCCGTTGTTTGCTGCCAGATCCATTGCCTCATGCTAACAGCATTCGTGATGAGCTCGGTGCAGCCATTTCACCACCTCCAAGTGTCCTTTTGCAGCAACCTGAGCCATCGTTGCCGGTGTGCACGTGAAAAGGTGGTTCGTATCCAGCCACTGCAGTACTTCGAGGTGCCCGTTCTTAGCTGCTTTTTTCGCTGGCTTCAGAGGAACAATCTTCAGCTTTGACGCTGTGCAGCCACCGCGCGATGGCAAGATGTCCGTTTTCAACAGCTTTGCTCATTGGGCTAGAATCCCTGGTGCACGTATCCATTCGAGCACCATAGATCCACTTCACCACCTCGAGACGTCCGTGTTCCGCTGCCAGATTCAACGCAGCTGATGTGCAGTGTTCATACAGCCAGCACTTCTCGACGTATCCTTTCGAGTCTTCCCCAGATTTTTCCAACGTGTGCCAGTCCATTCCCCGCTCAAAAAACCACTTGACCACATCAAGATGGCCGTGGGTTGCTGCAAGTTCGAGCATGTAGTCAAAATCTTCTTTCCAGGGTCCGCGGCCGTCGTTACGTTCAGTCACCCAGCGAAGCACGTGCATATGCCCGCCTCGTACTGCTCCTTCCACTGTCTCGATCCATTTGGGTGCGGTCTTCCCAAAGATATACTCCAAAGTGTGCTCCGAGACGCCTGCCTTGCTAGCGGCAGTGAGAACTTTGTGGCTCAAACTCCCAGTCAAGTAGTCGTCGATGCATCGCATCACATGCGGAAGCGAACCTCCAGTTGCAGGGAGACGACCTTTGCACACGACCCACGTGGCTGTGCGGATGCACTGTGTCGGCTTCATGGCGGCAGAGATCCAATTGAATTGTTAAAACTTTCAGATCATAGCTGGTGGTCAAGTTAATTCAATCAGTTGAGGTCAGTCCGTTCTCTCGGTCCGTAAGTAGATGTTTATGCTGAGTGGTGTTTCTTGACATCGATCAGGATCCTGATAAAGTATGACCCGACTTTATGCTTGACGCCTTCGTACAGCTTTTCTCTGAAAACATCAATCCAAATCCTATCCAGGCATCTATCCAAATGTCGGTACATCAAGGTGTCGCGAGTACAAGCATTGGGTCTATACTCGACGACTCGATGTGGGGCACTATCTATAGTCTGTCAGGGTTACAGCTAGAGGTGCATGAAAACAAATGCAGCTTGATATCCAGTACCGGCATCACAGAAGTCTTCAGTCTGCACTTTGAACAATCTGCTTCTGAATTACGATTCCCGCACTGTTATTCGTTCCGACGCACCACCTTCGCAGCATTGAATGCCATGACAACGGCTCGATAAATGTGTCGATTAGCATCACGTGCGGTAGTGAGTGACCCGTTGGTGAGATGAACTCGGCGGTGGCATGATTGGCTCGGAAAGATCGGTGTGGCGGTGCTGGGCTAGCAGTAGCAATGAGCTCTCGGGTGACTGGAGAAATGACGCACAATAGTTCGGCTGGCGTGTAGCTTCATAGTGATTCAATACTGTTGGCATTTTTATCGATGCCTTGGTGCAACCGGCTTTGGCAGATTAAAATAAAAAATAAAAATAAAAATAAAAAATCGATGTCTTGGGCGCACACACGCACGCTGCAAAAATGTTGCTGCCATAGGTGGGCTCAACATTCGCCACCAAGTTGTGTGTTTCATTTCCGCAAGCTTGCTAACAAGTACTACTGAGGTACTCGGTAGTCTGCCGAAAGTCTTCAGAGCAGAATAGAAGATCTTCAACTGTGCTTTCACATCCAAACCACTCAGTCAACGATAGCTATTAGAAGTATCTGATTGTCCACTTTACGGAGCACTGGTTGCCTCCTTGTCGGTTAGTGTTACCGCGTACAAATCCAGCGAAAACGCCTTGTCAAGTGCCAAATCTTCCGTCGTGATATGAGGAAAGCAACTCCCCAACTTCGAAATGCTTGAGACAGACAGCGAACTTTCACGAATGAAGTCATTGAAATCTACGCTAGCAGGGAGCACCACCAACGCTGTATCTGACAGCGGCGGGTCGGTCTTGTGAAACCCCAGCAACTCTGGGAGGTTATCGGTCTTACCCCCAGCGAGATCAATCAGTCGGAATGCCGACGTTGTCGTTAACCCTGCGAATAGGAAGCGGGGAGGCATGTAGGTCTTCGCAAACACGAGTCGCGCCGAGCCAACATGAGCGAGGTTGCTAGCGTTTTCAAAGCGGCAGGTGGACGTCAACCAATTGACGGTAGATGTCTCCCCATAGTTCGTAGCTATTGAGGACAGAGACAGCAGCATAGGCACCACGCCCCCTTGATGCAAAATGCCGAAGAAGAGCGTCAACGCGACGTTGAACCCAATCCATAGCAGCAATCCCAGTTTGTGCGTCGTCAAGAAGCGCACAACTCCCGTTCTGCCGTGCAATGCAGTGAAGATATGCAGCGGTACGATGGCCGGCAACAGAAATCTGGGCTCCTGGTGCGGGGCAAACGACAAACACGCCAGCGGAAACAGCACACACGCGCCGCCGAAAAACGAGCGATCAGGGTAGCGCAGAAACCTCACGAGGAAGACCAGAAACACTGGCCCAAAAAGCATCGGCATGTTGACGGTCAAGTGGGTGAACCGAGGGTGCACACCGTGCAGCTCCAGGTTGTCGTACTGGACGTTGTACAGCAAATTGTTCAACGGTGCGATCACGGCATTTCCAGCAATCTTCTGCAGCACCGACCGGTTCCATCCGCCCTCAATCACTTCCGGGTGAAAGTAGACAGTGTCTATGGCAATAAAACCAATAGACCAGACCAAGAATGCCACAAGTCCTTGCAGGGCCACAGCCAATGTCTCTGCAAGGCGACGCACAACAGACGGCCCGACGGTCTCCTTCTTGCGTGCCGCATGGACCAGCAACGCGTCCTGTTGCCGCACCAGCTCCACTCCGAGCGGGAAGAAAAACACTGGAAACGTGAACCGCGTGAAGAATCCCACCGCCAAGAGACTCCCAAGCAGAGCCGTCTGAAAATGCAGCACCCCACACAGAACTCGCCGGTGCTGGTCGTCACCGACGAGAACAAGATGCAAACTAGTCAGCATCCTATTGAAATACTCCACACAAGAAAATGGTGTGCCGACCTACCGGGTTCACAAGGAACAGCACTGCAAAGCAGAGGGCGAGCACCAACGTCTCGCAAGTGTTGGAGAACGGCCGGCACAGCAGCACGAGCGTGGGCCACGAGCTGGCGAGCAGCAGCAGAGCCTTCTCCTGCTTCTCCCGTCGAATCTCCAGCTTCTGGCCACGACTCAAATGCCCCACCACAGCAAAAATCACTGCGTCCAGAGTGAAGGACAGCAGACAGAGCAGCACTCGGGGCGCCACCAGCAGCAGCCACCCGGTGAGTTTTACGCCCAGCAGCTGCAGGGTCTTGTACGGCAGCCCCGCCACCAGCGCCCTGCAGATAACGAAATAGCAAAATAATAATAATTAATTATAATTGTTAGATATAGTATTGAATAAGGATGATAAATAATTGCGGCGCAATTCTCACGGGAAGATGATGGAGCGGTTGGGTGACGGTAGTTGGAACTCCCAGGGCACGTGCAGCTGGCGGCGCAGCGCGTCCTCCTCCTCGGGCAGGAAGTGCCTGGCCATGACCTCCTGGCTCTGGAAGAACTCGTCCGGGTGCACCATGCCCAGCAGCAGCACGCTGCAGGCCATGCGAAGTGCCGCCAGCGCCGCATAGAGCCGCAATCTCCCCCTCATGTTCAAGTTTTGTCAAAAGACCCACTCTGTCAATAGAGTGGGTCTTTTGCATTTTTCACTATCCGTCCGTACAATTCTCATTACTATTGTACACACACTGATTTATGATAGCCAACAAGTACCTTGTTGCTTGCATCTCTAATTCCGGGTTATTTGAACGCGACCTGTTCCGAAAATAAGGGGGCGCCAGTTTTTCGCGCCCAAATTCCCGCCCGACGTTCGAACGGCAGCCTCCAGGAGCTCCAGTAAGACGACGACCTGGGACGCGACGTCGACCCAGCCTCCCCATTCTACCCCATTCTACCAGCCACACACCACACGCAGCCCATGGCGGACGACGCGTACTACCGCCAGGTGCTGGCGCAGATGCAGGACGAGTTCCAGCGCGCGCTGCAGGCGCTGGAGAAGCAGGTGGCGGCGCTCACGCGGCACAACGAGCTGCTCTCGGCCGAGCTGG
>JAHQIV010001430.1:0-11771 GCA_030463285.1 Phytophthora europaea
GCCAGCGCCGGAGGCTGCTGCGTCTGCGCCGCTGGCGTCGCCTGCTCCGCTTCTCCGCGCGCTTGCTGCGGCCGGTAGAGCGTGAGCGTAATGGGTCGCTTGGGCTTCTTGATCATCTCCGCGAGGTCCCTGCTGGGCAGTCCGAGCACCCGCGTGTGGTTCACGGCCAGGATCATGTCTCCGACCTGCACGTGGCCCGTGCTCTCCATCTCGCCGCGGCCGCCGTCCTCCGTCTTGAGCATCTCCTTGATGAACGTCTCGTTCCTCTCGTTCGTGTAGATGGAGGCGTAGAGCCGCTGGCCCCACAGCTGCACGCGACGCACGTTGGGCACCGAGCAGTCCACGACGTCGTCCCTCTTGCGCTTGAGGCTGTGCAGCCTCATGGCGTTGAAATACGCGTCCAGCGGCTCGTTCCTGGCCCCAGGAGTGGCTTGCGGGTTCTCCGTGGCGTGTTTCTTGGCCTCTTGCGCGTCCCGCAGCACCTCGTCGGCCGAGAAGATGTCCACGTCGCCGTCATCGAAGCTCACCTTGTAGAACAGCCCTCCCGAGACCCAGTAGCAGCCCACCACGGAGCCCCAGAAGGCGCGCGCGCCGAAGCTCTTGCGCACGCGCACGCCGAAGAGCAGGTCCTGCTCCACGCCCACCACTGCTGCCTGTTAAAAGTACCAGAGAATTAGCCTACGAATTACGGGGTCAGTGCATGTACCGGGTTCAAGGCACGCACCGGGCAGGGCGGCTCGGTCTGCGCCTCGGCGTCGACCATCCTATCCTGGGCGGAGGAATTATGATAAACCGGCGGGAAAAAGCGGTTGGCGGGAAGTTATTGGAATTCTTTCAAAGCTTCTGATTCGCTGAAAAGCGTAATGTGGTGTAAGAATGGTGTGGTGGATGGGGAGGGTTTTGATTGGAGGAGGAAGTTGAAGTATAGAAGTCGCTGTTGAAGTGAGTGATACTGTGAGGGTTATAAGTTACATGTAGATTAGATGCTGAGGGTGGCGATGCTGCACGCGCGGCGCCCGTTGGAGGGGACCTGCTGCTTGAAGCGCGACAGCGCCAGCTTGGCCGGCGGCTCGGCGCATGTTTCGGGCTTGTTATCGCTGCTGCGGGTGGACTCGGGCGATGACTTGTCGGAGTCTGCGGCCGTGAAGGCCTTGGACAGCTGCACGTTGAGTGCGGCGGCGCTGCGCTTGGGGCCGACGGTGTTGTTGCCTTCATCAGACTCGCCGAAGCTCTCGTCCACCGGTGGCTCGCAGTCCGTCGAGTCGACGAGCACTGACACTTCCATCTCGGCCTCGCTGTCCGCTGTCGACGGCGAGTCAACCTGGTTCGAGAACTCCGACTCCAACTTCAAGGTGTGCAGGTCGAGCTCTGTGTAAGGCACAACAAAACGCAGGTGTTAGTGGATCGATCGTTGTAATAACTAGAGCACAAGCAGGTTCTTACCGAGCCCGTTAGAGTCGTCGCTGTCGGCAGCCGTGTCTTTGGACGGTACCAGAATTTCTTCAACATTTGCCAGCAAAGGCTGCTCAACGTCTTCTTCCGCATCAGTACTCATAACCACACGTCTCTCGGCCGAGATGGCGTCTGTGCTTGACGAGACACGGCGTTCTGCGGAGACGGCGTTGTCCAAGTTGGACGCGTAGCTGCGAAGGAACTTGCTCAGGTTGTTTGATCGCGCATTGGCGGTGATTTCAGCCTCCTTCGCCAACTCGCTGGCCAAGAGCACGGGAACAACGGTTGCATCACGTCCATCACGTGCGTCTCGCCGGCGAGTTCTGGTCGACTGCGCGGTCTCCGTAGTCTCGGTACGCTGCTTCTTCGTTGCTTCCTTTTTGCATTCCTCCTCGCTTGCCACCTTCATGCGCGACTCGAACCTGCTGCAGAGACTCTGGACCATCTGGCGTGAGCGCAGCTCCTTCAAAGCGCTTCGGATTGAAGACTTCATGGGCCCAACGGGTGAGCGGATCTGGATAGAGGAAATTTCTGGTAGCGCCAGCTTGAGACAGCGTTCATGAGCAGGCTTTTGGACGACGATCTCGACACCGTCAGCATTCAGCTCCTCTTGCTTCTTTGAATTATCTTTCAGCAGCGACAGTCGACCACCCAGCCAACGTCGGGTAGCAAACCCCACCACCGCCACTGCGACAAGTAGTAGCAGCACAGTGAAAGCTGCCATCGCTGAGAGTTGGCGTGTTAAGACTTGACCGGACGCACTTGCGCTTGATTCTTGACTTCAAGTGGAGTTATCTCCGACGCTGCGTATTTTAGAATGACTGCAGAGTCCGCTAGGAGATCCTGGCAGGATCCACATCACATGACTCCGACCAAAGCCCACAGCAGCACTCACAACCAATGCCGCCAACACTTAGTCGTTGTGGGGCTTATTTTGGCTTTGCTGGCTTGCTGGCACGTCACCATCATACTCGAAGTCTTATCCGCCGCCGCTCCCGCTATAAATGAACAGCGCAATGATGACAGGCTGCAGGTGCTGGATACACGAGCGTTGGCACTCGAGAAGGATAAGGTTTTCCTGTCTAATCTTCCAGTTTAACGTGCGCGCGCAGCGGGTTATTGTGGTGATGGAATCCGGTCGACTACTTGATTAGCCTCGGTACTTTGCGGAATGAGGTAACCATTTGGCGAGGCGGGTTCCTGTATGTTCCCATCTTGACTTGGTAGGGATTCGGATACCGCAGCGTTGGCGGCTTCGTCGTGTATCGTTGAATCGAGCGACTGCAATTGCAGCATTACTTCCATCGAAAGCGGCTGCTGGACTCGGTCAAAGCGTTCGCTTCGCGTAGAATTTGCACTTGATCTAGCAGAATTACTGCGAGCTGATGGGCTCTTGGATGACCCGCCAAAGTGCTGGAGAGCCGCCCTAGCAGCTTGCTTCAACTTTCGCCCTTCAATATTTAGGTTCATATCGCTGGAGTGCTTAAACTTGGACAGCGTTGAGAGGTCCTCCCCTGAAAGACTACAGATAGAGTGACACATACACACAATAAGTTAGCGTCGTTAGGATCTAAGAAAGCACAACAAAAAGTGAACCTCCATGATCGACGTAGAATATCTTCAACAAGCACATATCGATCCATTTTCTTCAGAATCCTCTTGAAACTTTTGTTATGCAACCACGCCGCATAGCACCTCTCACACGAATCTGGCTGACCGGGTCGTTCACGATGCACAATCTCATTCTGACAGTCGTGCGAGAACAGCATCACCCTAGTCACACAAGAGGCCACATCAGAATAAAAAATACCTCACAATTAACCTCCCCCAAGCACCACTCACTTGTCCGAGCGGAGATCCCGCACCACATTCACGCGATACGACCCCACATAGAACTTCGCAAACGCATGAACCAGCTCCATGTGCTCACGGTAGAAGGCGTCCGGCACGATGCCTGGACAGCGCCACCCAGTCGTGGGCAAGTGGACCAACTGAGCAACTGAATTTGGCTCACTCGGCGCTCTATCGTCTCTGGCCTCCACAGTCAGCTCCTCCTCTTCTGCCTCTTCACTGCTAGCAACTCTGGGTCTCTTTGTGGCGCTACGTCGAGCCTCAATCTCCATATCGATGTCGCGTCTGTGCTCCAGTCGTCTCTGCAGCTCCTCTGGCGTCTCTGAAGCCATCTCCTGGGCTCCTCTATGGGCCACCACGCGGCTCTTGTGCATCACCCACGCGGCCTTCTGGAATCTGCCGTTCATCTTGACCTTAAACCCCTTTGGGTCATTGGGTTTGCGTCCTCTACGCGTCCTGCGGCACCGAAAGCAGCGGAATATTGGCAAAAATGGACACTTTTGGGCCTAAAAAGACGCTAAAATACTACAAACCGCTCATAATGCTCTGCGCAAGTGCGGCACAGGACCCACTCGCCGTTCTCCTCGTCCAATTCCTTGATCTCCGGGTCCTGGCGCACGCTCTCGGGCCACTCAGAGCGGCGGCGGCGAGCCTCATACGGCCCCAGCATGTCAACGCACGATGTCATTAACTCCACCCCTCGCGATAGTGTCATATGGATACACCCGTTGAAATAGATATGGATACATGTACAGGTGAAGTTGAAGTTGAAGTTCTCTATGCTATTTGGTTCTATAGGCCACGGATGGCTATTTGCCGGGCGTTTTACTCGTCTTCCGAGTCGAGGGGTTAGCAGCGAAGAGGGAGGTTGCGCTGTCGGCGATATACCGGTTGTGGTCCTTCGTGTGCTGGATGAGAGCGCGCCACGCTCGACTCTGCTTGAGCAGGCTGGAGTTGCCAACGATCCACAGACTGCTCTTCGCGCGGGTAATGGCGACGTTCATGCGTCGTTCGTCAGCCCAGAAGGCGTCGAGGACGTCCTCCTCCTCGTCGTTGCCGTGGCTCTTCCTCTTCTTCTTCCTGCGGCCGCCGTGGCTGGTGCGGACACACGAGTAGATGATGATCTCCTTCTCACGGCCTTGGAAGCCGTCCACGGTGTTCACCTCGATGCCGAGGGGGCGATCGAACTCAGATTCGAGCTTTCCGATCGCACCGCGCACCTCGTAGATCTGCTGCTTGTACGGCGCGATGACGCCAATGCGCTTCTTCCACTCGATGTGTGGGAACTTCTTGAGCAAACGCCGTAGGAGCTGCACCACAGTTTCGACCTCGCTCATGTTCCGAAGCGACGTGGACCCGCTCACTTGGCTTTGAGCTCCCTGTACATCCAAGAACAGCAACGGCTTGAACGCGCGGTCCCGGTGATAGTCCTGTGCAGTCCAGTTGCGCATGTTGTCATCCTGCACCAGCCGCCCGCCATAGAAGTGTGCTGACGGGAACTCCGCGATGTCGGGATGCATACGATATTGCTGCGTCAGCAGCAACACCGGTGACTTATTCTCTACTAGCCGTTGCTGCAGGCTCCGGTCGTATCCCATCGACACAAGCTTCTTGGAGATAACTGTAGCCGGTAGCTGGCGGTGATCACCAACAAGTACAACTCGATGTGGTCGGAACTTGAACGGGATAAGGGTGCTTGCCTCCACAGCTTGAGCAGCTTCGTCAATGATTAGAGCATCAAAATCTTGCGCGAACTCGCACATCGCTACGGAGCCCGCTCCGCTAAGCGTGCAGAACACAATCTGCGCGTTCTTGATGATCGCTTGGCGTGCCTGCTTCACTGTCGGGAACGTACTGCGGTGTTTCGTAACCAAACTCTCCAGAAGTACTTCTTCCACTTCGCGGGCGTACTTGCGCAGCTTCTTGCGATTCTTTTTACTCTCGCTAGCTTCTCGCGCTGCAGCAAAGCTCGATAACTGCTGGCTGCTCTCGGGGCGACCCACACGCACGATACGTGGGCGATAGGATTCACCTTTCTCTCCGTTATAAAGTCCTTCGCTCAGGACCCGGACGACCAGCTCATCCACGGCTGCGTTACTCGGTGCGCAAACAAGGACACGAATCGAGGTTTCAGCCACAGTTTTTGACACAGCCGAAGTTCGTGCACTTTGAAGTGATGCACCCACACGAATACGGGCGGTGCCCTTTGCCTTCTGCAGTGTGGAGATCCCAGCACCATCCAGTAAGGCAGAAAGTAGCCCCAAAATCGTCTTAGTTTTACCTGTTCCTGGCTGCAACAGCACATAATAAACGGATCATGGGTCAGCTCATGTAAATTGCACCTATCTTACAAAGGTAGTGCAGCGTACCGGTCCCTGGATAATGACCCTGCTGTCCTCGCCTAGACACCCGAGAATTGCTTGCATCTGCGACTCATTGTAGTGCTTTTGCAGGTATTTCAGCAAGCGTGGAGAAAGTATCGAGGAAGATGCAGCACATTTCTTGGGTGCCTCTCTTTTGCTCGAAGGCGCTAACTGACCGCAAAGTAACGCCTTCTTGAGATCGTTGGGGAGGAACGATATTGACTTGATTGCCTGGAATTCACGTGCACTTGTGGTTGTATTGTGCACTTGCTGCAGCGCCCAGCGCCAATTGGGCGCGCGCTGGTTTGAGAGACACAGCTCCGTCAACACGCTGAAGTTCTCGACTGCGTCATCGCGGTCTCGCTTCTGAGCACGAATGAGCACGCAGATCTGACCACTATCCCCCGAGCCACCGTTCCCACCCTTACCTCCAGCACTGCTCTTTCCCCCTACAGCGACGACCGAGTCGCACAGAACCACGCCAAAAACACACATCTCATAGTTCTTCCAGCGAGGTGAGCGTACCAAAACCAGATCACCACTCATAAAGTCCGACGAACTCTTCTTGCCGAGCGCAGAGGCATCAAAAGTGAGAATATAATCGTTGCTGTTGGACGAGTTTCCGGTAAATCCACTTTCTGAGAAGATAGCGCCAAAGCTTGGACCCAACGACGACGTAGACGGCCCCTGAACTCCACAAGGAGATACTGAAGAGAGTGGCAAATGTCGCGTTGGTCCTGAACTTCCACCTCCTCTTCTGTCTGTGGTGTTGCTTACCGATGCCACCAGCTCTTCTATAATACCCTCGAGCTGAACATCGCAATAATCCTCGATGGATGAATGTTGAGCAGGCAGTTTCCCTCCAGCGTATTGTTGGAGGTGTATCCTCTTCTGCTCGGATGCACGAACATTTCTCGGCGACATGTCCAACAAAAAATCGTAAAAGTCATCTAGAGCTGGCCAGAGTAAGGAGCTCTTGACACTGGGAGCTTTTTTGGCAGCTGTCAACGATGACGGGGTTTTCCGTTTCTTGGTGGTCGTTTTTACTAGCAGTGAAGGTGACGACATCGAAGTTGGCGCAGCACTGGATTTGTGGAGACTGCCACTTACTCCACCATTTTTAACAGGGCTGCCCGACGCAGATGATGATTGTTTCTGGCTCGTCCGGCGTGAATCACCCCCAGCAGCCTTTAGAGCAGCCTCCAATACATTGCCGTTTGATGGTTCATCAGAATCACTTGCTTCCTCCTCCGACTCGGAATCGGATTCTGACTCTGACGACGATGGGGCAATTACCTCCCGTCGTTTCACACGATTCACGACCACGGCTTCGTCATCATCATCCTCGTCATCCTCAGTATTGCTGGGAGCAGTAGTCCGCTCAAGAATCTCACTGTTCGCTGGCGTGGGAGGTTTGAGTGAGTCGTCAAGCTCGTCAACGACTGACAAATTGGCGACAGTTGGGATCGATGCTGTCGGCGCAGAATCGACTCCTTTTCCTGAAAACATAGTGCTGCTATCAAGTACATCATCGCCAACTTCGTCTTCGAAGGCTTCAGGGTCGTCCTCATGGCGGACCTTGTACTCATTGTAGTTTCCGCTGTCGATAGTCGACGTTCGTGGAGCAGCTCCATTTTCTTCCGTGACTGCCTCGTCGTCCTCTCCGTCCTCCTCCATATCATCTCCTTTTTCGTCAACATCAGACATATCGGCATCCGATACGTCACCATCATCGCTTCCAGTTGGATCAGTTGGAAAATGCTCAGCAGTGTCCTCATTCACATACAACCGGTCTCTCTCTGGTGATGGAGGTTCACGCACGTAACCTGGCTCAGGCTCGGCTACAACCGGTTCCGTAGCTGAGCGACTATCTTCGCGTCTGGGCGTACATTGAGTAGATGATGACGTAGTTGACGCGTCCGCAGTTGGCAGCTCTGAAGAATCCTGCGTGGGTAGTAGTTTCGTGACGAGCACTTTCTTGTCCTCGACGCTGTCATCGTATTCACGAGGCTCGCCTTCTTCATAGTTACAAGCAGATACATCTGCTTCGTTTCGTTGCTCTGAATGCGTACCAACGCTCGCACTTGAATGTTTATCCCTGGTACGCCCCTGATGCTGGTCAACCCCTAAGGAAGACACCGTTTGCTTCCTTTTCTGATCGCTGCCGCACCTCGCTAAGTCAAGGTATCGAGCGGTAGGAGCAGCGGCTGAGGTCTCCGATGGGGTTGCCCTTGGTGATGCTGCTAGGTCAGTCTTCACTCTAGGGGAATTGGAGTACTCAGGCAAACAGTTTTGCTGTCTATGAACGGCGGACTCTTTCTGCGTCGGCGACGTGGCAGCAGCTTGAAGGAGTTCGTTGGACCGCCTGAGAAGTTCATTTTCTCGTCTCAAACGTTCCATCTCCTCCAAAACGTCAGGATCCACCACTATAGCCGGCGCTGCTTGCTCTGTTTGCGTCGGCTGTTGCGATTGAGTTGCAATAGGAACCTCTGTGGGTTGCGCGTGCGTCTGCAATTCTACAGGTGACGACTTTACTTGGACCGGGGAGGCGACCGGCGCCTGTGCACTCACTGAGGCTAGCGTGTTATTGTCAGTAACAGCAGTCACGGTGTCACTCGAAGGTGGCTGCTGTGGAGGCGCCAACTTCCGCTCCACTTCTTCCAGAGCCATGGCAAACATAAGGTCTTCTTCCATGTCGTCAACAATGAACTCGTTGTGCCCTGGGCTAGACGGTGACTTAGAAGTGGCTGCACTCACCGGAATTTGGCTAGTGTGCAGTGCACTCGATGTGCCTGCCTGTGTGGTCAGGTATTGGGTAGCAGGTGTTGGTTGGGTCAGATTGGGCACCACCGAAGGCTTGACCGGCGACTGCTTTTGCCCGACGTTAGCGAATGTCATTGGAGCTGTAGTGACACCCACAGGAACATGATTTGCGGCAATAGGAGCGGACACAGGAACTCCCACAGCAGCGGCAGTGGGCTTTGCCTCTCGATGCAGCGACTGGATGCGCGACTCCACGCGTTCCTTCTGCTCACGCTCCAGCTGCAGCTTCACCTCGGCCAGCGTCATCTTCGATGCAGCCCGCGTCGTCCTCTTCACTGGCGTCGCCTTTTTCTCCACCGCCGCCTTCTTTGCTGCAGCCGTCGCCTTCTTGGCCGTCGCTGCTGCTTTCTTCACTGGCGTCGTCTTCTTTGCAGCTGCAGGCGCCGCCTTGGTCTTGGCTCTGGCCCTCGTGAGCTTGACGTCCTGCGTGATGTCCTCCACCTGCGCCGGGCCCGCAGCGGCTACACTGGCGTCGGCCAGCCGCTTCTTGAACTCTCGCATGCCCACCTCCACGCTCACGAACTCGCTCTTGTCGCGGCGCGGTTTCTTGCGCAGCGTGGCGCCGGTCGCCGCCTTGCGCTTCTTGGCCGCGTCCATCACCCACCCACCCAGCGGCGGTTGTAGTGATCTATTGCTGCGGGTGACGTGGGGAGTATTTTCAGCCAACCACCGCCGCGTACATCCTTTATTTTGCGCCAATCCTGCTCGCGTAAAATGTATCCATCTCTGATTGGTGAACCCATGTCTCTTTCGTCGCCCTTTTAAGCGCAGCGCGCTTAGCGAGGACGCTTGCGCATAGTGAAGCCCTGTCATGCGCCACATTTAAGCGCGCGCTGCAGATCCGGGGCGTGGCCCGCGGCCCGCCCGTCTTTTCGGGCGCCCGCCTCTCAGTCAGGAAGGAATCCTACGGTAGTCGAAGCAGCAGCATGTCCGAGGTCGAGAAGAAGGAGGAGACGACGCCCAAGGTGGAGGCCGAGGAGGCCGACGCCGCCAAGGACCCGGAGTCCGAGGAGCCGCAGGCCTACTTCGAGCCCGTGGTGAAGCTCGACGAGGTGGAGGTCACGACCGGCGAGGAGGAGGAGGAGGTCGTCTTCAAGCAGCGCGCCAAGGCCTTCTGCTACCGCGAGTCGTTGCTGGACAAGGGCACGGGCAAGAAGTCGTGGTGCGAGCGTGGCGTGGGCGATGTGCGCTTCCTCAAGCACAAGGAGCACCAGAAGGTGCGCATGCTCATGCGCCAGGAGAAGACGCACAAGATCCTGATCAACCACCTGGTCGAGTCGCGCACGGAGCTCACACCCAACATGGGCAGCGACCGTGCCTGGGTCTTTAGCTGCTACGACTTCGCCGAGGGCGTCGTGGAGACGCAGGTCTTCGCGCTGCGCTTCGGCAACGCCGAGAACGCGCAGAAGTTTAAGGACGCGCACGACGCCGCCAAGGCCAACAACAAGAAGCTCGAGGAGGGCGCCGACGCCGCCGACACCTCGGCGGGTGATGACGCTGCGAAGGCGCTCGAGTCGCTGGACGTCAAGAAGGAGGAATAGACACGAGGCCAGGGGACGATAGGCGGTCGAGTTTAAGCAGGGGCAGGACGATCACGGACTTGTACCAGTTTCCGAGAGGGACGGGCTACCGGTTTTGCCTGCTGAGGTCGGTTCTTAATCAGTTTTTTTTTCATTTACTACACTTTTCAGACCATATACGTTCCTCGTCTTGTTAGCGTTTCTATCTACGATAGCGTCTTGGTGTTGGATTATGGCTCCGCTGGCAGGAGGCGGTCGATGGAGCCGTCGGTGACGTCGGCGCAGCTGACGGCGGTGGTGGGCGGCGCCGAGCGGTTGTAGACCGAGACGCCCACGATGATGAGCGAGAAGCCCACGAAGTAGAGACTGCTGAGCTCCTCGTTGAAGAGGTACTTGGCTGCGACGACGGCGAAGAAGTCGGACGTGAGCAGCGACAAGTTGAAGACGGCGGCGTCGCCCGTGGTGAGGAAGATCTGCACGGTGTCGGGAGTTAAGACTCAAGAGATGGCAATGGGAGAGCACGTGCAGTGCGTAACGCACCGACGTCGAAGTGTACATGATGAACAGTGTGACGATGTAGCCGAGCAGACATAGCGCACTGGGCCAAGTCCTGATTAGCCGATCATCAAGCACACCGTTAGTGAGGTAGGCGCACCATCCGACCTTCGACTACTGCAATCGTACCAGTCCACAGCACGGATGACATCTCCTTCAAAGTACGCAGCCTGCAATGAGCTAATGAGGAAGCCGAAGACGCCGACTAAGCCGAGAAACTCCTTCTGCAACAACAAAACCAGTTAGTACAACACGCAAGGCGTCCTCACAACCCACACAGCATCCAGCTACGTACGCGACGGTTCTCCTTCTTGACTAGATACTCCTGTCCGACATTCGAGCAGGCGTAGACAGCACTGCCAAACAGACAGAGGAAGTCTCCGTACAATGCAGAGACGTCCCATGAGGCCTTCAGCATGGTCTCCTGGTCTCGAATCACGTCCGAGATCACCAGCACACTGATGCCAACGAGGCAAAACAGCACCGCCACAAAGTGCGAGCGCGTGTACTTGGCTCTCAGGAACACGCTCGACATCAACATGACCACTGGGATAGTGAAGCAGTCCAGCAGCATGACGCTCGAGATCGAAGTGTACTTATACGCGCAGACCACCAGAAAGTTCCCCTCTACATCCGCGAAAGCCAGAATCAGATACTGCCACCACGGGATCTCCAGTTTGTAGCCCCGTTGGCGGCGGAACCGCATGACGGGGTCCACCAAGTACACGCATAGCAGCAGATAGTTGCCGGCACTCTGCGTCACTGGGATCTGGATCTGCAGTGCATAATGTCATAAGTCTTGCTATCCGCTGGACTCGTCGCCAATGTATCAACGTTGAATATCTCGACCAATACGTACCTGGAAGGAGCCGTTCAATAGCTGGGAGAACACGCCCGTGCAGGCAATGAGAACCGAGATGAACTGGCCCAAAATCAGCACTCGGTTTCTCTCATACACGGCGGAGCACGAGGTGCCCATGCCATTTGGCGCCATTGGTTTTTGCGTTGGCGTAAATGATTAATACTCACCCAATGCATAATGTTTTAAACCCTCCAAAAAACCCATTCAACAAAAGCGTTTTTAACGTTAGCCGCTCATTATCATTATCACATCTCTGCCGACGACGGCCATGTTAGCGTCCCGAGTGTCGACTGCGCTGCGCCGCGCGGCCCGCGTGGCCACTCGCCGGCCATCGCCTCAGCTTTC
>JAHQIV010001431.1:0-11765 GCA_030463285.1 Phytophthora europaea
AGCGTGCGGAACACGCTGCAGCCCGGCTTGGCGAACACCTTGTACTTGAGCAGGCGCGCGGCGTCTCGTTGGACGCGATGTCCACGCCAGCGAGCATCCCGTCGCGTCCGCCCTGCCACTCTGAGAAGTGTGTGTGCCGCTGCCCAGCTTATAAAGGTCGGAGGGAACTCCGCGTTTTGCAACAAACAGTTGCTTTTGCAAAAAATATTGGAATAACTCCTCGTTTTGCAAAAAGCCCATTTCTGTCGGTAGGAACAACAACATCATGTATTACCTCTTCTTGAACGATTATTTACATTGGATGCAGTCGATATCATGCTCGAAGGCTTCTTGTTAGCGCCCTCAACACCAACCTATCCGGATAGTTAAGTCTTGGAGACGTAAATTTAGCCGTGATCTCTCCATCTGTTTTGAAGCACGTGCATCGGATACTACACAGGCAGGGATCCCGAAAATACAATATATACCAACTTAAGTCGATCAAGGAAAATAAATAACGTTGGACCGGCTTCTTAGCGAGGAAATAAATAACTGAATAATAGTGGTTGCCAATTGTGCAGCAGCGAATAGAATTTTTATTTTCCAGCTCTCGAGCAAAGTTCGAAGCGGCCAATCAAAGATGAGTCAATTGACTACCCCAACTTGAAGTTGCAGCAACTTCCTTTCTTTCAGGAGGTTGCCGCAGCCAAGGTTTCCCCCTCGCGAAGTGAATTGCGATACCATCAACTTATAGCAGCGTCATAAGCAGGTTGCCAAGATGCAGCGTTTGTCTGCACGCGGAAAGGAGCTCCGTGACCTGCGTCGTATTGTGGAGAAGCGGAGCATTGCAGGAGCAACTCGTGACCTCTTGAGAGATCACGACGCCTCGAAGGAGGAGCTTGATGAGTAATGGCAGCTTATGAAAGTGTACTAGTGACCCGCTATTTGGACCGGTCAAAGCACTACCGACGTCGGAAGGACCGCTGGCGGAAGCTGCTTAATGACCGCGAATACATGAACGACACTGAATTTCACGAGCATTTCCGACTCGAGCGGGCGGTGTTTTGGCGCCTAGTGGCTTTGGTGAAAGATGACCCCGTGTTCTTGTCAATAGGAACCAAGCCATTTCGAGGTGGTGCTGTGATTCACCTGTTGGTGCTGCTAAAGTTTCTCGGAACCAGCGGTAATGACAATTCAAGCAGCAAGATTGGTCTGTTTCTTGGTATTGCAAGTGGGTCCGCTCACAATTATCTCTTTCGAGCTTCATCGGCAGTGCTGTGGCTTGAGAAAGCCACCATGTATTGGTCAGACGACATTGAACGCCGAATGATTGTGCAGAGAATGCAAGACAAGTATGGCTTCGTGAATTGTGTTGGCAGTACAGACGGCACCTTGTTCCCACTCGCAGCACAACCCCGTCATCATGGAGAGGACTACTACAGCAGGAAGGCATCATATTCGGTGAACGGGCTGGTGACGTGTGACGATATGGCAAGTATCCGAAATCTTGTCGTCGGATGGCCCGGTTCAACTCACGATAATCGTGTCTGGATGAACAGCCCGATGATGATCCAGTCCCACGATTACTTCAATCATAATGAATACCTGCTTGGCGACTCTGCGTTCCAAGTGTCGGCCATCATGATCCCAGCCTTCAAAACCCCTCCTAAGGCGCTGATAAATCCGCGGCAAAAGTTCTTCAACTCAAAACTCGCGAAGGCAAGAATCAAAAGTGAGCATTGCATTGGGCTCCTAAAGATGCGGTTCCCTTATCTTCGCGAAATTCAAGTCAAATTGAGCAAGAAACGGAAGCACATGAGACGGCTCATCAAATATGTCACTTGTGCTAGTATCTTGCACAACTTACTCATCGCAGAGCCGATACCGCAGAACTGGCGCGACGAGCTGGACCGACAGATTAAAGGAAAACTCGAAGATGATGATGAACTGAACGCCCCACTCCCTGTCGACGCGAGAGGAGATGAACGCAGGAACCAGCTGTTAGCCTACATGCTCGAAATGGGAGACTAGTGGTAGCAGGAGATTATTCTCCACCACTGAGATCCCTTCGTCAAGCAACTTCTTTCGCTCACGCAAGAGGGCGATCTTCCGTTGCTGTCGCCAGTGCTCAGCTTCTTCTTTGAGCCTCATCGTTTGCCCATTTGAATCTTCAATTCGCGCGTTGGCAAGTCGCACTTCATTCTCTAGTTGCTTCCCGCGAGCATCGAACTCCTTTTCATGTAGACAGATCTCTTGCTTCCGTAGGACCAGCTCGGCCCGTGGCGTCGGTGGGGCGGAGTGTGCTGCGGTGTCGTTGAGAGGCGGAGGGGGTGGACCAGTGGCAGGTGCTGAATGAAGAGGAGGAGGCAGAGCTTTGCGGCTAAGCAATCGAAATCAGGATTGACGCGGATCGCTTTGGAGCGGCTTTGGTGCTCGTGCTCTGCTTCGTTTTGGCATCAATTTCGCCAGTTGAGTCGTCACTGGAGCTCGCACCTTCACTTTCCGTGTCCTCCTTGCGAAAACCAATATCTGTGTTAAGGAGTTGTGCGCGAGTACTAATCCGACTATTCATCATTTCGTATAGCAGGTAGTACTCAGGACATCTCTCAATAATGCGCTGGCGCAGGGTTGATTCGTCTTTGACACCTTGGCCAGGCGCCGCAAGCCAATCTACCGCGGCTCGATACGACGACTCAAGTGATGGGATCTTGCTCGTGATGTCCTTTGCAGTGCGCATGGTCTTAATTCCTTTGAGGGAAATTAAGCGTGAAACTTGCTCTGCAAGAGCGACCTTGGTCTCTCCATTCTGCTCTTCGCCCCCTCGGTACCGATCGTAGTTATCGCCATCGGTAATCCAATCAATTAACACGCTCAACGAGCTCACATCGTCTGAAGGGCCATCGTTGTGCCACATAACGCGCTTCTTTCCAGTTGGTGGGGGTGCTGCAGCCTTTTTTGATAGCTTTACCAGCGCGTTGTAACACCGCTTGTCACACGCAGCACTGTTGAAGGTTGCACCAGCACCAAATGCATCAAGCATCGCAGCGGCACAAGCCACGTGTGCTTCATGATCACATCCAGTTCTACTACACGTCTGAACTGCACTTCCCCCATTTGTTTGATCGACTCTCTTGCAGTCCTTCCACCGGCAGGTCGCAGTGCCCGAAGAGGTTAGCTGCAAATTTTCGTTTGTAGCAAGCTCGGCTGACAATGTCCCGACACATGAGTTGGCAAGCGCTGCAGTTCCATCACGACAGGGACTAACGCTTCTTCGACGGGATTCCGAGTCAGAATTCTCGCTGCTGCTGTCGAGCATGGCGAGAAGGCCTTCCATGCGCTTTGTGCTGCCGGATAAAACCTTTCCACGAGCTGTATCGGGATTCGCTGCGCGCCGTGGGTTTATTCGGTTGTCTTCAGCCTCCTCTAGACGCGGTGCCCCGCTCGGAGCGGCAGAATTGGACACCTCCGCCGGCAGATGGAGCTGAAACTCGATGGGGCCGACGGAATGGCTTCTCGCCAGGCTTGGAGCTTTTGCCGGAGCAATACGGCGATAAGTGTTGGTGCTGTCGTCGCGCAGATCGGACAGGGAGTATGTGGTCGCAGGCTGCGTCTGTGTGTCTTCATTGTTGCTGACGACAGAGCTTCGTGCTTCGGCATGGGTTGACGTAGCCCCACGCGACCTGACGGACCTGCTTGAAGCGCGGGTGTGGCTGCGGACACTGCTGCTGGGTTTGCCCACCATCGAGCCGTAGTTTGGTTGCTTCAGCTTTGTTTTCCCGCTCTCAAAATATTTCTACTTGTTGCTGCACGCTGAAATGCACGCCTTTTGATGCAGCTAGGCAACAACCGTACTGACCAATTAGCGTAACAGAAAAATGTGACTTGCTGCAAGAAAGAAAAGCTTCTTGCTGCTGCACAATTGACTACCACTAATAGACCACGCAACAATAAAAAACCACGTCAAGCTTACAATACTGAAGGCAAGCTTCCACAGTAGCAATGTTCCAATACGAGCTACTCATCCTCAAGAAGAGGATGATTTCGGAGAAAGAAGGTGATTGTACAGGAGCTGCGCTGCAAGCTAACCACGTTACCTGTTGCACTGTAGCACAGGTAAAGATCCGTTCGGGTACCGGGCCCACGAGTCTACTGCTTTTCTACACGGCAGCTGCTCCGTTAGCAGCTACCGCTTCAAGGCCCAGCTGGATCGTAGGTACAAGATTGGCAGCGATAAATCAAGTACAGCGTAGAGCGAGCTAGGAATCGAGAGAGAAATTAGAGCAGTTTTGAATTTGGCTCGCAAGGAGCAAAGCAACCTGGCAGAAGGCCGCTCTCAGATCAAAGTTAACTTTAGTTCCATCAGATCGAGCTCCGCGCAAGTACCAGCGCGTGACACCATGGAACACCAAGGAAGAGACGTCGGCAACCCCACGTCTCGTCGCTCTGAGCAGGAGAGCGCGAGTATCGACGCCGACGACCTGGCAGCCTGCGCGGCCGCGATGCAACCGAAGAGCGCTGCGTCGCCGACGCCACGATCTCCGGGACTGCGCCTACAGATCCCCAATCCGTTTGGACCACCGAGGGCTCCGACGCCGATGAACATATGGAGACGGCGAGTCCGGTATTCGGCGGTCAGTGAGTGGCTGCCGCGCCTGCGCTCCAGCAACCGCCAAGATTCGCGGGACGCACAATGCAGGATAGAAGGGACTTTATGCGACGCTACGAGACTTACCTGACGGCCATTAACGGGCTCTAGACCCAATGGGGCGGCGCCTTCGCCATGCCGGTAGCCACTTGCATCGATGCGAGGACCAAGCGTATGATTGCTCGCTATGAGTTCAACACTCCCCCGCATCTCATCAGCGAGGAGCAGTGGATCGAGTACTTCTGGCAAGCCAACATGCCGTCGCGCGTTGACTACGCGGCCGTCGACGAGGCCATGGAGCGGTTGCAGATGCGGACAACGTGGCCCGAGCCCGAAAGCCAAATGATGAATCTCCAGGCAGACCTGGAAGCGTTTCTGAATCAATTTAACTTGACGGACGTGGCGTTTGAGCATGAACAGCGGCGTCTCGTAAAGTATCTGGCCAATGCGCTGGCTCCAGCAAGCTTCAAGGCGGTGATAGTGACGAAGCTGACTCTACACGAGAATAAGAAGTACAAGAACGAGGTCGTGCCCTCTTGTGCGCGGGTCACAAAACTCATGCGCGAGTTCATGACGTGGGAGCGCGCAGCTCGAACAGCAGCGACGACGGAGTCGGGAAACGCGCAGCAGCAGCGCGGCGCCACTACGGGTCGCGTAGCCATACGGCTGGCACGAGGTTCGTCGTCGCGCGCCCGACTCCCGGGACCACCGCGATCACTATGCTGCTCGTGGTCACCGGCCTGGTCTCGGCTTCCTTGCGGTGCTCGACCACCAGACGGTTCTCAACCACCGCGGCCACCCCCAGTCCCTCCTTACGAGAGAAGCGTCACGTCCCTTGCGTGGCGCGTGCCTAAAATGGAATTCGACAGAGCATCAAGTACGGGACTGTCCGAGCTGCCAGCCCGGCGAGGCTGCACAGCTCTTAAAAGCAAGACGTGAGCAGCAGGACGCAGCCCGCGGTGTCGGCATGCGTCGTCTGGATGTCGATAGACCGGGGGAGAGGCTGAAGCAAGGCTCGCTCGCGGACCACAGAACAGTGGATGCGGAGGTCGATGGTGTGGCTGTCAATGCCCTTTTGCTGGACTCCGGAGCGGACGCGTCACTTGTTGCCCGGGGAGTGCTGGACGCGCTCGGGAAGAATGGATCCACCGTGCTTGTCAAGGAAGTCGGCGAAGTCCGGCTGAATCCAGTCGGTGGGCATACCATTGGCGTGAAGCGTGCGGCGACCTTTAGATAAGTGGTGCTAACTACGTCCGCTGGACCGCTGATACTACGTAAACTGACGTGCTTCGTCGAGGAGTCCAACAATTCGATGGACCTGACGGTTGGTCGGCCCATCACCGAGATTTTGGGTTACTCCACGGACCTGTTGCTTGTAACCGCTCGAGACACTAGTCCTGAGTGGGAGTTTGACGAAGAGGAAGCCACTGGCGGTCAGGCAAAGGATGGAAGGACGGCGCTGCAGAACATGTGCAGACTTCAAGTGGCCACGCGCGATCCACCAATGACTGAAGAGGACGCCGACAACGTCGAGCGCCACGAGACGAGAACAGCGCTGCCCCTGATGATACCGAGCAACGTGGATGAGGTGATCAAGTACTTTGAAAAGAAGGTTGAGGTAGCCGCTAGCATGGGCTTGACGCTGGATGGCCGTGCGAAGCTGCGCGCCGTTATCCGCGTCCGCGTGGATACCATTCGAATGGAGTTTGGGAATGACCCACCAGTTCGAGTAGCGCCGTTGCAAGTTCGTCTGAAGGCTGACGCAAGACCTGTTCGCGATCAACCTCGCCGCTATTCTCCCAACGACCGCGCATTCTTGGATCGGCACACGGCGGCGCTATTGGCGCATGAATTGGTGTATAAGAACCATCGGAGTAGGTGGGCATCAGCACCAAGGATCGTTCGCAAGCGAGAACAAGACACTGATCCCACGGCCGACCCGAGGATGACGATAGATACCCGAGGTGTCAACGAGAGGACGGAACCTATGCCCTGCCAATGCCAGTACTGGATGTGGTGCTCGGAGAGCTTGAAGGCGCAAAGGGTTCTTCATCCTCGATTGGTTTCGCGGCTATTAGCAGTTGCCTCTCCATCCTGATTCACAGGAGCTCTACTCCTTTGTGACACATCGAGGTATTTACACTCCGACAAGAGTCCCAATGGGTGCTACAGATGCCGTAGCCTATGGCCAGGGCGTGGTGGAGGAAATCTTCGGCAACTTAATCGGTGACGGAATTCTGGCGTGACTGAATGATATCCTGGGCTACGCGGAAGAAGGGGAATTACTGTTACATTGGTTGGACAAGGTGCTTGCCCGCTGCGAGAAATACGGCTTGAAGCTTCATGCCAAGAAGTGCCGGTTTTTCAGCACCGAGGTGAAGTGGTGGGGACGGGTCGTCTCCGCGGAAGGAGTAAAGCATTGCCCGGAGCGGGTGCAAGGGTTCGTTGACTGCAGCTACCCAGAACGACAGGCGAGTTGCAGCAGTACCTCTGCGCTGTGAACTGGATGCAATAGAGCATACCGGAGTACACCAGCATCACGGCAAGCTTGTACGACGCGCTCGAGCGTGGCGCTAAGGCCGCGGGGTCGCGGAAGAAAAACATGCTCATGAAAATCCGGCTAGAAGATGTTGGATGGAGCGACAACGAAGTCGCGTGCTTCCACAATGTCCGCCGGCCGCTGCTCCAGATAGTCCCCTCGGCTCATCCGAGTCCAACGGCGGAAGTGTGTCTGTACACAGACGCAAGTCAGAAGTTTTGGGGAGCCGTTGACACCCAGTTGGAGCCCCACAAAGTCTGGTTGCCGCTGGACGAGCAGCATCATCGCCCCCTAGCTTTTCTCAGTGGTCGTTTCGTCGGGGCAGCGTCGCGCTGGCCGACTATCGAAAAAGAGACCTTCGCTATTGTCGAGGCAACGCGGCGGCTGGAGTACTTATTGCTCAGACCGAAGGGTTTTCGGCTGTACACAGATCATCAGGATCTAGTTTACATCTTTGATCCGTACGCGACGGATGGTGCCATGGCGAGGTACCAGGCAGACAAGCTGCAGCGGTGGGCTATGTCACTTTTGGCTTTCCGGTATTTCATCAAACATATACCTGGAGACGTTAACGTGTGAGGTGACTTGCTGAGTCGCTGGGGCGCCGGATCTGCGCTTAAGGACGAGCACGGGTCAGCGCGCGTTGCTCGATTCGTCGTAGTCCAGCGCGTGTCGCCTTTGGAGGAACCTGAGTTTGTGTGGCCTTCCGAGGAAGAGATTCGAGCGCTGCAGCAACGGGCCAGGGAGGCCGCCGGGGACGTGCAAGGCGCTCAGTGGAATGCAGAACGTCACCTACTGGAAACGCCGACGGGTCAAGTTTGGATTCCTGAAGATGCTGTGGAGATGCTGCAGCGGCTGTGCGTCGTTGCGCACGCCGGTGCGAGTGGCCATCGCGGCGCCCGTGCTACGACCCAAGCACTGGAGACTCTGTTTTTTTGGCGAGCGATGGCAGCGGACGTCAAGATGTTCGTAAATGGCTGCTTACACTGCATGGTCACCGCCGGTGGCCGGATCCCGCGCCCATTTGGTGAAACTCTGCGGGCTACGAAGCCCAACGAGATCCTCCATTTTGACTGGGCGAGGCAACTGGTCCAGCCCTTTTCCGTGCTGTTCATAATGGTCACCGTGTCCTTCTCGTCGCGCGGCGTCGCAAACTTGCTCTGGCTGGGGCGGCGGCGCGTGAGCTATGCTGGATGTCGGCCTAGGTCCGTCCACGATGCAGCCTACGTCCTTGCAGTGCGACTCGCCCAAGGTCGTCACGATTCCACCTTGTAGGCGATAGCCAGAACGTGAAGAAGATTATCTTTGTCTCCAAGGACGGGAACAGAACGGGGTGCTTGCTGCAGCTGCTTGGTTGCCATACCAGTACCAGCGCCATCAATACGACCAATCCGGTCGAACGTGCGCTTCCTTTCAGGGAGCAAGACTTAGTTGTCCGTCAAGCCACTCTCTCTCGTAGCAAATTCTGAAATGAAGGGACCGGGCAAGAGAGCGCAGCAAATTGTATCCACCATGGTGTCCTCGTGGAAGCTGACTTAGGACACCCCGTGTCTAACTTCAACCTGCAACCGAGGGGCTCGTGCGTATGGCCTGCTGGAGCTGCTACAGCGTGTGCCTGCACGTGGAAGCGCTGCTTCTGCTGCTGCCATGGCACCCCGCCGGTTGTGGTGCCATGGTGTCCACAGGCCTGCGAACGTCTGCAACAAGTTTGTAGCGGTGCTCTCTCGTGCTCGCAACTGGGCATGCTCGGCTGCCTGTCCCCGGTATTACCGCCGCGTGTGTGTGTCTTTCCCAAGATGCTTTGTATACCATAGTTTATCTCATATAACCATTTTCTTGGAGATCTTAGAGTTTGTATACTATAGTTTATATCATTATATCATACCGGTGAAGTGTGAAATTCTGCATGTAACGACAGTTCTAACGAACTGCGAATTAGTCTGGGCCAGACTAAATTGCATACCCGAGCCGTTCCGACTTGGGGGGAGGCGCAGTTCTAAAGGCAAATGTGTTTGCATCGCATCAATTGCTGGAAAACAGCGTCGATAGAATCAGTGTCACGATATTTGCTTCGGTGGATCGATGCTAAGCATTAATACCCCATCTCCGACTTAACGGAAAACAGCATCCAGTGGGGGTGTTTGGATACAATGAAAACCGCAACAACGAAAAGAAAGCAATATAAATGCGCATGTGATAGCTTATATTGTTTTGCTCTGTTTAAGCCTCGATTCGGCCCCATACCCCACGTACATGTTGAGGAATCGCGTCGCGAAGATGGATTCCGATGAGGTAGGGTCATTGCACCTTGTCTGCCATTTTCAAGAATACTGCTACACACATCTGTACAGTACCATTACTACCAGTGTTACCTCAATTACGTGAATCACTTAGGAAACACCTAGTGTCGAAGGAAGTGAGAGCGGCTCGGTCACGGAGCTGTGCCGGACCCAGTCGAGGGGAAGCAGGTGAACCAGGTGCAACCGACCCAGGTGAGCACCTTGGTGAGCGAGATCAAGGCCAGCAAGTTGACCGTTGATGTGACGGCGGTCTTGTTCCTGGAGGGAGCACGGTGGTACCACTTAGGTCTAGGTTAATAGTGGCATTCTGTGGAGATACTTTTTTCAAGACGCTGGTTCATGAACTTACTCTGGTCGACACCCTCTGAAGGGCACACACCGTCTGAAGAACACCAGGAAGTGTCTAAAACAATAACCTTTATAGCTAAACCTGACGTTGCGACTTTCGTTGTTTCGAACTCCCCACACAATCTGTTCCGACTGAGCCCGGTATACCGTGTTAAAACCCATCAGCTTCGCGCAATATTTAATAGACTAGCCTATCGATACTTGAAACTTTTGAACTTCGTCACGCAAATGCGCAAGTCAATATACAGGAGTACAAATTTCCGTTTCGTGTACGTGTTGGAAGACATCCACCATAGCCTACAGCAGATAACAACGCCCCCACACGACTTATGAGCTACTTTTGCTGTATCCGTGATCTTCGTCGTATGTAGGCTTTTAAATCTGCATCAGCACAAGTTAGGAAGTAGCTAAAGCTGCCGAAGGTTGATTGCCGTTACTACAGGTCTTCCGCTGCAATCGCCTTCTCCTCGAGGTTTTGCCGAAACTTGTTTAAAGTCGACACGTAGTTGTCTTCACCTTTTCCAACAGCCGATTGGACGACATTTTCTTCCTTCCTCCTCGTTTACCATTTTTCATCGATTGATGACTTTCCTTTCGCTGAGATGGTAAATTGAGTTGTGGTCAACTAAAAGCATGCTGCTGGATGGGTTATTTTAACTGCACATACCTGCCGGCGCTTGCAAGGGAAAGTAGTGTCGCAAGCTAGAATCGGTTTGATTATCCAGAGTGGCTTGTTTCCCGCGCGCTCAACTGATATCACTGAAATTGTCATTCTTCGAAGAGGGGGAAGTTACTCATTGGTCAGCGGATAGATGCCCCCCATCCCATTAAACCAAAATTGTAGAAAAACGTCATTAGAAGTAGGAGCTGATATTTTGTTCGTTCATGTCATCCCAGTAGTCTTGTAGCACAATGGATGGCATGAGTTGGGGTCAGCATTGGTGCAGTGCAGGCCACAAACGCGCACGATCAGACGAAAAATCGCCTATAATCACGTTAGGCAAAATACAATCTGTACACATTCGGTTCGCCTCCACCTTAGTGCAACATGCACTAATGGATACATTCAGGTGGACCACATCACACTGTGGTCACCATTCATATTAGGAAGCAACACTATTGGTGGAAAGCAGTATATTTCCACCAATAAGAGTCATGCATTAAGCCAGAGATTCTGCGAACGAGTGGTAGGCAGAACCTCTCTTTATAGATATAATTTTTAGGAGGAAATCACGGTTAGCATTCAATTCAGTTCTCATTTTATACCAAAGCTATCGCTTAGTCCCTTTATCTAGGTTTAAATATACTTGTGGACGCAAGTATACTTAACCTAAGTTAAATACACCTACGCTTCCTCATACACGTGCGCACACGTGTAAGCTAAAGTATTGGGCTTAAGTAAGCCCATTACACCCCGATGTGCTATTCCTGAACACTTGGCAACACCGCTGAGGCCAATGTAGTTCCGCGGCAGGTGACTGAAGACACTTGTGGTGTTTAGTGCAAATTCGACTCTGATTTATGTTTAGCATCTACATCACTATGGCTACCATCCCATCCTGCATCCTACAACCCGACAACCACTTGATTCTTGTCCTGGCTTCGCCCCCTTGTTCTTCCCATCTTTGCGGATCGGCGATCTCGATCCCGATTCGCGATCTCGATCGGCAATCTCGATCCGCTATCCCGATCGACGATCAACCATCTTAATCCGCGATCCTTGATCTTGGTCCTTCTTTAGGTGATCTAGGCCACACGCACGTCAACTCGTCCAAACTTGGTTCCCATGGGCTACGTCCTTTGCTGCCACCTCCGTTCACCACATGAACTACGCATTGATCGATAGATCTGCCGATCATCCTTCATCTACTTCAGTTGCCGACGTCAATGCGCTGACACCCTCTGATCCGACCGTCTCAGTCGCGTATTATTTCCTTCGGCACTTCACCACATC
>JAHQIV010001432.1:0-11734 GCA_030463285.1 Phytophthora europaea
AATTTTATCTTCAAATGAGTGATATGCATCACTTAAAGTATCTTCAAACTTTTTTCTCGCATCTTCAACAGAGAAACATAAATCCTCATCTAAATCATTGTCTTCATACTCATACTCATGCTCATGAGTAGAATTATATTCATCAGGATACATCGATTCTGAATCGATAAGACTCTGCTCTTTAATATTTCCAATTTTCATTATCTCATTATACTTCTCATCAATCGCTTCATTTTTGATTAGCCCATCACAGAAACAGTAATACAGAACGGTACAAAACTTACAGTTTGATCCGTCTCCGAAGTGTCTATGAGCATTACCTCTAAAGTATCCACAGTGATTGTTGATAGCGTTGATAGAGATAGTATTGCACATGGTTGGTTGGTTGGATCGTATATATGATATGGACTTTATATAATTATGATTCTTATATCAGGATCAATCGACTTTATATCATTAAATGATGGTGCTGGCTTCTCAGTGCTCGAGCGGATTTGAAACCACCCTCAGATCGAAAAGGCGTTGGTTTCGCTCTCAGGTGGTCGAGAGGTCGTGTCGCTGAATGCGATCCTGGTCCGAAAGAAGGTTCCAGGAATGTTCTTGGTGGTAAATTACGGTAAGCAAAAAAAACAGCCGGCGTAATGTTCTAAGTATTACTACTCACAGAGATCATTGGTACGATTCCAGGGAGAGTGGTTAAAAGACTCGCCCATTTCGTTGTTACTTCAGATTGCGTGTGTTCGCCATGGTCGAGCGGCATATGTGGAGTACGTTGTGGGGAAACCTGAGAAATGGACGATGCCAAAACTTTTGGATCAAGACGTAGACTTCGTTGTTGCACCTTGCAATACTTCGGGAATGCACTGGACGCTAGCCGTCCTAGATGTTCACAAAAGCAAGGCACTTGTCTATGACCCACTCGATAGCGAAAACTTTCGCAAAGCTACTCGCGAACCGATCAAGACAGTACTTTTACCAACCGTAGAAAACTGGCGTCTGCGCAATTCGGGGACGAAAAAGAATTTCCACGTTGGAAGATGGAAGCCATGGCCGGCCCCCAACAATCTGACAGTGTTAGTTGTGGTGTATTCGTTGCTACTACTGGGTGGGCGTTTTTGCATAACGAAGAGCGTTGGCTTGGAATGCTTGGGGAGGTGCCACGCCACGCTGCGAGTGAAAATGCTGTATCAGCTACTTTGCTCCCCGGAAGTGCGTATCGTAATTCCAGAAAGCGATCTTGCTCAAGACGCGTCTAAAACGGAGAAAATGTTGGATGAGCTCCTTGCAAGCTCAACCTAAGAAGGACGATTAAATACATAATACATTGATACTATATGTACTTGTGCGGTCTAATTTATCGCTGCTCTGCACATTACATGGAGCAACAACAATATAGGCTTGCAAGTACACTAAATAAATGTACCGACACCTGGTTTGTCATAGCTTCGTCACCTTGAGGAACTTGAGCGACGAGTCCAGATAAATCTGCACCGGGGCCTTGTCATCTTCCTTCAAGGGCGACTAGAGTAACTGCATAGTAGTGGCGACGGAAACAGCGCATCTTGATGACCTTCACTGCGAGCAGGTTGACGATCGAGATGCCGGCGACTGCGAAGATGGTGCTGCTGATGTGCTTGATATCCGGGTAGATCCTCTGCTGCGGGTAGTCCAGGCCGCCGGCCGAGATGAAGCTGCCCATGATCGGACGTGAGAACAAGTCAGCCAGCTGGCTCAGGTTCAGCAGCCACACCAGCAACAGGATGCAGCCAGCGGCAGACGTAGCTTGCTGTCTCCGAGGGTGTCCATGGCGTCCGTCAGGTATGAGTTGAACTGGTAGATGGAGGCTTGGGACGGCCACTCTGAGATCCGATCACCATCGAGCTTGCAGCCCTGGAGGTTGAACACCGGTATCATATCGTTGGTGGCGCGCCGTGCGTGCGTTTCTGAGTGTGTTGTACGTGAACTTCTCGATGTCTCCGAGCCGCACACGCTGGACTTGAACATTGCGTCGTCCGCGCTCGTGTTCCAGTAAAGATGATCCTGCGTTTCTTGAACTTGAGGTCGCATGAAGGGTGTGCTGTTCAAATCGGCCGTGGCAGCACGCGTCACGAGCACCAGTGAGTCGTTGCCCTCCTCTTGACCAGCTGGAGCTGCTCCTCCTCGTCCACGACCGACGTCTCGACCTTGCGGAACGTGCGTCCGGTGGAGCTCAAGGCGCTCGGCAGCGCCATCCACATACGGCCGTCCTCGTTCGTGCCGTCACCGTCTGCGTCTCCGTCGCTGTCGCCACGTTCGATGTCTTCTACACGAAAAATGTCCACGGCTTTCACCCGTAACTTTGCTGGCATCAGCGGCTATATCCGGTTTTTTATCGTCATCATGGTAATGTATCTTGGGATTTGGCAACTTAACATTTTTAGGGCAACGTAAGGTGTCAATGGTGCTGATCGGCAGCACGCTCAATGGTGATTTAATCAGTGCCGGTTCGCACCCCATCGTCCGTCGGAGAAGCTCCGTCTCACGAGCCACTTGCCGAGTGCTCGTTGAGTCGATGGGCATGGCGAGGACACCTCCGAGGTCCATCCAGACAGCCTGGCGAACGATCGTTGGAGAGAACTGCTGCATCCCATCGCTCTTCATCTTCATCAGCTCGAGGCATCGACCGAGTGCTTTGTTGGCAGCGGGTGTATCGCCGTTGAACGGCGGGCGATTCCCTGTCAGTCAGGCTGCAGCCTCGTTCATCATCGATGGAACCTTCGATTCGTCTTCGTCGTCGTCGTCTTCACCGAAGGCAGGTTCGGGTTTGGCCACATCGTCCAGCTCCTCAACGAGGTTTTGGGCGAGTGGTCGCACCCCGCTACTGCGTCCTGCTGACACAACAGCAACTTCGGAAGTCTCGGTCATTACACCACTGGCCTTCCAATCATCATCTTCTTCATCATCCTTGGCGTCCGAGGATTCAACCACTAAATTGTAGCTTACCTAACATTCGTTCATCTCGAACATCGGGGTAGCCACAAACGAGATCTTGGACCGCAGCGAAGCCTCGGTGAGCATCTCACTTGACTTCGCTGGCGTAGCTGGTACCGTTGCTTGACTCCTCTCGCTGTCTTCTCTTCTTCTTTTTCTTCTTCTTCTTTTTTCTTTTTCTTCTCCTCTTCTCCTCTTTCCCTCGTTGGGGTTGATACCGCTCACAACGACGACACACAAAAGGGTCACACCAATCCCGGGTCGCGGCACCAGTTGTCGTGTAGGAACACGATGGAAATCTCACTACCGTGCGGTATGAGTCCCACCAACAACACACGTATTCCCGCAAGGGTCAACGATAGTTGGATCAAAAACCGAGGCCCAGCAACGATCCCTTACACCGGGTTGGTTGCAAGCCTCTGTGTACCGAGGTTGTCTTCGGTCAACCCAAAACCTGCGCTAACTAGCCACGAGCGAGGGCTAGAATGCAATATAGCGCTTTCGCACAACCCCTTTGCAGTCCCTCAGATAGAAGGGTACCGGCGGATTAGGCCTTGTACAAGGGGGACCGAGGTAATCCTCGGTCGGTTGTAAAATATACTCTAGGGGACTTAAACCCCACACACACACAGAACGACACTAAGTGCCGCTCTAGCCTCTCGGCCTCGCCAACTCTTGGCCTCGGTGATCAATCGGTCAACGAACCTTAAGTTCCCTAACATGCATACCACTAAGCCAGGAGTATCCAGGCACTACAATAAGCTAGCAAAACTTACCGGAGTCGGACTTAACCCTTAGAAGACTTGGGGGGGGGGAAGACTGCTGTTTTATTACCGAGTACTCAGAGGCTCAGAGAGCCTCTGCAGATCATTCTATAGCTAGTCCTAATCCTATATACAAATATCTTGTATAAACGAATCTCGATGTGGCGACCCTTGTACACTCATCAATCATGACCGTGATTACGCCAGTGCACCACTAAGTACGACATAGGCTTCGGTCGCACCCACCACTGAGTCAGCCTACTTCGCCTCGGTCGGGTGTTTATTAGGACCCACCGAGGCTTCTTTCACTAATGCTACTCTACTGAGGTGATTGTACTTGACCTGCCGTCGCAGGGCATCTTCCGTCTCCGACAGTATCAGACACTCGGCACTCGACCTGACCGATCATTTCTCGGTCACATCTCCACGCCACATCCGCTCCAACCGATCTCCTGGATCATTGCGAAGAAGAAGCTTGTACCTGTGAGGAATTGACCCAGACAAATCAGATTAGTAAATTGCACACCACAAAGCCGTCACAGTGAAAGCGAAATCTAAAACTAAAAACAATCAAAACAAATATATTTTTCGCTGTGAGGCCGATCTGCCATGTAAGTATCAAGATCGGCAGCAGCAAATGGGGTCAATTCAGATCTTACCGCTATACAGCATTTTTCTAACCCTTTGAATGCAAAAATCTTCTCTATATATTTCTCTCAGTTATGAATGGTTCTGCGCGGAACATCGTGCAAGCATCATTCCACTTATTCTGGTATTCCTTAACTTTTATTGCTGGTTCTGCTGACGTTGCCACGGGAGTGACGATAGTCATTGAAACCCCAGAGGCGAAAGCAGGCCGGGCTGCCGAGGCAGCGGTATAGCTCATGTCGAGTGAATGGCGTATGGATTCAACGTGAGATGTTCCAGCTAAACGATGTTCAAAAGCCTAGGATGGAGTAGGTGAAAAGCCCAGGATGGAGCAGGTGGTGTTTCTTGCGAATGCAGAAGCCCTCGCAAAATTGTGACACATTGGGCTGTCTACACTGTGTTGACGAAAGCGAGATCAACTGCGTGTTCGATATAATGTTTTGACGGTCATAATTCCAATTTGTATAAACCACTCGAGCTTTGAAGGTTAGTTGTGACAAAAGCTGTTTTTAAGTTTAAACCTTCGGGTCATTGATGGCCACACGTCAGTTTTCCAGATGAATCGAACAAGTGGCATTTGCAAACTCTAAGGGAGCCAAGGTAGATCAACTATCGGATTGCGTAATAGCCGTTTACGCCTTTGTTTCGTCATCCCAACCTGAGTAGTGCATACGGCAGGCTGTTCAGTCTAATATACCGAGGAGAATATTACGATGTTGACATTGCGTAATGCAAATTAGCTAAAAACAATGGCAGGTCGTACAAGTCCTCGTAGGCAGTCACCGATTCTCTCCTCAATGTCGTCAGTTGACGGGCGGTAGATTCGGAAGGGCATGGCGGAAGACTTGTCCCCCCCCCCCGACGTCCGCTTCTATACCAGTCGAAAAGACTCAGCGACATGTGTTTTCTCATCTGGTATGAATCCAACTGGAGTGCATGTCAACCTCACAATGTGAGTCGCATGGCTGCCGTCTAGCTCATGACCAGCAACCGATCAAGATACGCTGCGTCAGCCTTGCAGCGGCAAGTGCAATGTCAGCCACGTACATGATCAGTAGGTACGCCGCCCGTTGTGCATCTTCTACAACCGTGTTCTGCACGTGCTCACGCGCCATTAGCTCACCGAAACCGGATCAGTATGTTGCGGGGGCGAGTAAACATCGAGCTCAATCCCGTCGGGGGCGATCCGCTCGACCCGACCCGAGTTGATGCGGGCCTCGACCTAGGCATGAGAGCCCGCTAATGGCTCGCGCTTCAACAAGCCGCTGCCGACGCGAGCTAAGCACCCGGAAACGGTGTCGCGATCTCAGAGCAGACCCCAATATCGCTCACTAATTAGTGTCATTGGGGTCCGAGGCCGTGGCAAGCACCTGGGCGTGTCGGTTCGCGCATACCGATACGACGCAGCTACTGTAGTGGCGAGTACCTCGACCTCATTGAGCCTCGAATTCCGAGCGCCAAGTGCACTCATTGGATCGAAACCCTGTATACCACCAGGGCCTAGCTCACTGGGGTCGCCATGTGGGGACCCATTGATGAGCTGCTCTGTAAAGCGGGCACTGCCATGGGTAAACGTGCCCATCTGACCGACAATTCCACCTTGGGCCATATCTAACACTAACATGGATATGACCCCCGATGGTCGATCCCAGCTGTGCCAGGGGCGATGTGGGGGCGATGCAGGGCTAATACCCGATCCTAGTGCACGGCCCATGTGCATGGGGTGGTGCCTTAGTGCAATGGTCATTGTCATGCAAAGTGCAAGTGAAAGCGCTGTAGATGCTCTGAAGTGCCGATGTAGACGTGGTCGGAGCGACCTTCGAGCAGCTACAATAGTGCTCTAGCGTGGCTGCCACGGCAGCATCGCCCTCAGGACCGTGTGGGGCTGGAGGGTCATGTAGGTCTATCTGCTGGGCGAGTTGGAGTGGGTGGGTTTGGCCTACAAGGAGGGATCATCGCAGCTGTCTGGTCCATGGGGGCGCAATGGCCACTCCGTGTTGAAGCGAGCTGCTTCAACGAGCTCAATCCGAGGCCTGCGCCGATGCGAGTCAGGTCTGCGTCCACGCTCTCGTCAGGCCCGAGAGCTCGGTGTTTACTCCCTCCGTCGGGGTGAGAGCTAGGGCTCACTTTCGTGGGTCTTTGAGCCATTTTGGCTCTTTTTCATTTCGTATGTCTTATCTATGACGGTGATACTGCCCCGAGCTGCATTGACATAGAGCTGCGCAGCTCTACGTCAATGCCGCTAGCGTCACAGATGGACTTTGGCGGCCTGGAGCCACGGAGCACCCGAACTCCATGCTACCCAGGTGTCACCTGGGTCCAGCCGCTTTAGTCAGTATCATTGTCGTTGCAGTGCAACGGTTGCACTCGTGCCTTCCATGACGGACATGGTGTTGATGCTAAGTAGACAACGAAGGAACTTTAATATATTATACATTCAACAGAATTGTAAGAGTGTGCCCGGTGAGAATGAAGATTAAGGAGTTTGCTGGTACATGTATACCACCTGTACATTGTAGTATCGACGCAGCTTACTTTACTTGCCAAATCTCAATGATCACCTCTGGATACAGAGCAAACAACTGATAGAAATGCTGCCGTATCCACACGTCATGGATACGAGACGGATTCGTGTGAAAAATCCTCGCTCGCAGCTTACAGTCTGTAAATTACAGATATAAGTGAGATTGAAATCGGTCGGGAGCACCTTCGGAGGTCAGATGGCTGCTTGGTATTTATTTACCTCAGTTCCTAAATCGACCGTTCGCTAGCGGTATGGATCGACTCCATTGGTGGCCCCGGCGAGGACCTGGTCGGCCTTCGATGCATAAGCCTTTTGTGGTATATTTCAATCCGCCTCGGGCACACTCACCTCCACTTCCTCCAATACAACAGCACGACGACAATGAACGTCCACCACGAAGCTGCCCCTCTCCCAGAACCGCTGAGTGAACCTATGTTCGCTCAGCTTCGGCTTCGCTCACGACATGCAGGCGGTGCTAAGGTGCGGTCGCCCAGGATCTACAAGACGAGGACATCGAGAGAGAAATCATCTGGCGGTAGGTGCCGAACCTTATTATTGAGAAACAATATAACTAGTTGTGTGTGTATGCAGCATGATTCGCGGTGAGACGACTGCTGAACGTCCCCATTACCCCATTGTGTAGTCTACGTGGAAGAGGTGCGTGCTTTGGAACTGCCTTTATAGTGACGTGGTTGACGGCCCGTGAACTGACGACATGTCGCGTTGCTGAATACAAGGCTCGCCTGTAGTCGACGGTTTCGTTGAACGCAACTTTGCGCGTCGTTTAGATGCTCAACAAGGTGTCGGCGCCGCAAGGTCATTCAAAAAGGAGCGTCAACGACTGCACTTTTCGCAAAGTATCAGCCTCTTTACCAGTTATGCCCGCTGGAAAGAACTTCTTGAGGAAGCTGTGCGCAAAGCCGCTGTTGTTCAAGACTTAGGCAGGTGCACCTTTTGTAATGTATGCAAACAAATACTTCGTAATACGATTGTTTGCTTTTGCTGCGCCAACGAAATATCAACGTGTTGTGCAGAGTGTCAATAAATGAGAGCTGCTAGCTGTGTGAGCGCAGCTTTGCCACGATTTGCTGTCACCAAAATCCGGTAGTCTAGAAGCCATGCTGGGTCATTTGAAATATATATTTTGGTGATAATGGTTGTTCCAGCGATGTAATAATTTACGATGTAAGCGGAAAGTAATCTGCTGAATTTGCTGCACTCCAATTCATACCAACTTAGTATCGCTCTGGCAATTGGTGAAAACGTGCTTGGTTTTGCTGATGTTGTTCATATCCTAACGGAATAGATCTCGTTCTTTGACATCATAGTCATATTTCGGCTCGACATACATATTCTTACAGAGCTAGATGTATTGTACAGCATCTAGTTGAAAAAGTCACCTACCCGTACAACAACGTATGTTTAATGGTGGGAATTTCATTTTAGTTGGCGGGTACGCGCCAATAGCTGTGGCATTCCTAAAAAAAACACTGGTGGGATCATACAATGCGTGCCGTCTCTCGTCAATAAGCGCAAGTAGCTCCGTAGTCACCATCGACATCTTCTCTATTACCGCAATATCATAAGCCGATTTAGGCATGGTTTGGGAACGAATCCGCGCTTGTACATTAGGTTTGTGGCGGGGTGTTTGACTTAGAAGTTCAAATACGTTTAGCTGTCTAAGCTAACTCTTGGAGTTATCCCAAGATCTAAGCGGTGGTGAACCTGCTATTTGAAGCGACGCGCCGGATGGGATTTCACTGAAAAAAGTAACCCCATGCAAGCCTGCATCACAACGCTACTTAGACCGATTCAAATGTTCTTGATCCTTGCACGACACGCACGAAGTTGAAGAAGCGTGGTCGTGGAGATACAGACATCGTTCGGCTGAAAAAAACCAAAGCAGCGAAAATATCGCAGCAACAACAATCTATTGATTTATAGCTCGTTAAGGTTCCAGCAGAACGGCTAACGTTTCACAGGCAATAATTGACGAGACGGACACAAGCGGAAGTAGACGGATGCAAAAAATGGGGTCCATGCGAGAGGAATGATTGGCGAGACGGACACATGCAGAAGTCGAGGGACACGAAAAATGAACTTCGTGTGAGATAAAAGGCCAACTTAATGCTGTGAATAGTTACAGTTTTGCTTTTCTAATCGTCGCCGCCACGGGAAAATGATAGCCTTAGCAACTGAAGTCGGGAGATTGCCAATATGACGCGGTGTTGATAAGAATTGGGAGAATGACGTCGGCATAGGTACTGCTTACAGGCCGAAATAAATGTTGTTCCGTGGATTTGGTTGTGTGAGCTTGCAACAGTAGCAAAGATACAGTTGCCTTTGGTTAAGGGCCTTCCTCGCTGTAAAACCCCATGCAAAAAAGCGGTGCGACCCGCCTCTACTGCGGGTTCCCTGGGTGTCAAGTAGTATTTATCCCCTTTTATTTGATGGTAGCTCGATATACATACAGTTCCGAGACCTGGCCTCACGATTGTTTCGGTGTAATTCGAGAATGTGTGCATATACAGTACACGCAAACACTTCGATGTAGTGTGTGGACGGAAAATTATGCGTTGATAACCGTTAACACAGGTATTTCGCTGCAATCGCCATCTCCTCGAGGTTTTGCTGAAACTTGCTTGAAGCCGACACGTAGTTGTCTTAACATTTTCCAGCAGTCGATTGGACGGCATTTTCTTCCTTCCTCCTCGCCACTGGCGGCAAACGAGTAGCTGGTGACACAGCAGCTACTATATATATCAGTATCAACTGAGATCACTGAAATGGTTATTCCTCGAAAGAGGGGAAAGTTACTCATTGGCCTGCGGATAGATGGATGGATGGATACCCATCCCACTAAACCAAAATTGTAGAAAAACATGTTTGTGGCGCTCAACCATTATAAGTAGGAGGTGATATTTTGTTCGTTCATGTCATCCCAGTAGTATTGTAGCACAATGGATGGCATGAGTTGGGGTCAGCATTAGTGCGGTGCAGACCACAAACGCGCACGATCAGACGAAAAATCGCTTATGATCAGTGATCATTGATCACGTCAGGCAAAATACAATAAGCTATTCACAGACACCCCCACCTAATTTGCAGCTGCTTCTCTCGATGTACCTCGCACAGGAAGTGCGGGTCGTTCTCAGGATATGCACATGGATGTACTGATTTAGATGAGGCCAAAGGGTGAAGTGTCCCATGGCAGGAAGATACCTGCATGTGCAAGTTTGTGGCAAATGAGAGTAAGTCAGTACAATCGCATCTATGTGAACCCTTTGCTAATCTTGTAGCTTCGCAGTGTTCATAAGTCCCACTCCGGAAAATTAGGCGGGGTGCCTGTATGTACTTTTCGTTGCTGTTTAGTTGTGCATCTGAAGGTTGTTTTCATCGTCACTTTGCGAGTCACATCGACGACTCTAGTAAAGTGATCAGAATTAATCATGAACAAAGTGATAAAACCAACTTTCACCGCGATATAAAAAGAATGTAGTTAGATGAAACTTTTATAAATTACGGAGATGTAGCGACGAGGTAGATATTAACATCATTCATAGGATATTTTCATGTTTACCAGTAGGTTTAATAATGTAGTCTAGTGATCAATCGTTGTTGTTAGCAAGGTGTTCCATCATCAAATGATCAATACTGATCGTCCAATTTCTTTGAAATAAAGATAAGACCGTGGAACGAGTGAATCACAATGATTTGACGGCGGCATTAGCAGGAATTATGATGTGGGATCCGAGTACTTATTGCGCCAGCCTATCAGCGTGCTTTTCATACATTGATCTCCCTCACTGCACCTTGACTTGTATGTTCGGGATGTGCCTGCCATATCTGTAGCTTCGTTACTTTTTCAGCGATCGAGACAGGAACTGTTGGTCGGTGACGTATTTGTTGCGGCATAACTTGCTTGACTGGCGACAACGGCAGGGGAGAGTAAACGGGAAGTCAGAGGGGTCCAGAGTTAGAATTCCTAACCAATCAAGCCCATTGTCGTCGTCGAGTTATTTTAAATCCATTGTCAAGATATATTAAATCAAGACCAACAACAACTGAACCGGTGTTTTGGAAGTTGAAATTTGTCAATGCCTCCCCATCCACGTTCCCTGAAAAGTAACGCGGTATACATAGCACTAGTACGCTGGATTTAAGCGTTTTAGGGTATCCGACTTGTTGCATAAAATTCTTAGCATTCTGTGCGGCGCAAACACAAGCTGACGTCTTACGAAAAGTGAATTCTGGAGTACTATGTTAACTCTGCAAGAGAAAGTGGCATCCTCAGTCATGCAGAGGTACTTGCCTAGTGATAGGTGTTATCCGAAATTGTGTTGAAAGTAGAAAAAGCCAGCACTCATGGGTAATCCATCGATACAAAGCACATTCGGCCTCATCACCCATCAGCGGAGAAATTAGCAGTCGCCATCCACGTAAATCAGCTGAAAGGCGTCTGCAGCATGAAAATATCATTTGCAACGAGCAGATTGAAACTTCTTCTGAAACAATCGAATCTAGGGACACAAATGAAAAATGAACGTTAAGATCAAATTTTGTCTGGTGTAACAAGGTTTATCACGGCAGCGTTAGTTTCAACATTTTCGCGGGCCCCGATTGCTGGGATGTCTGCGGCATAGTGACCGTTGATAATGTTTTCGGTGAAAGTGATGGCGATAATCCTGGTTCTGACAGCAACGCATCTCTTGAAAGAGTAGGCCCAAGATGATTGCCAGTGCTAGTGGTGAATGCAGCGGGGCTGCCGTAGCTTAGTGTCAGAGGAAAACTAACAGACTCAGAGAGTCTACAGTACTTTCGATAGCCT
>JAHQIV010001433.1:0-11730 GCA_030463285.1 Phytophthora europaea
GAAGCCGTTGACCCAGCGGTCCGACGCAACGAAATCAGCATCGCCCAGCTCAGATGCGGCAAGTCGCTACCCAGTGTCGCGAAACCAATCGCGAGAGACCTTCTCTTTTGCAGACTGGCGAAACAGCACTTGATCGAATATGATATCCTCGATCTCGGAGAGCCGTGGCTTAGCGCCCGCCCCACTCAGGCGGCTGCGTAGCGCTGGCGCGGCCTTGATAGCGGTGCGCTGCTTCCACCAGTAGCGCACCTGAGCTTCGGAAACCTTCCAGCCGCGCTCGTTCTTGAAGTAAACAGCGGCTGGGGCGGGCACACCGCCGTTTTTCTCGATCACTGAACGACCTCTTTCTTCTCGGCCATTGACTTGGGCATGCGTGACGACGGCATCTTCACTGGGATTGGTTTGGCTGCTGGGGGTTTGTAGGGACTGGTAAAACGCAGAATGAAGAGAGCCGACCAAGAAAATTGGTGGTTCTGGTCATTGGTGGCTGGTGGTGACGGTATTATATTTGGTACGGTACACTATTATTTGAGTACCGCCAAAACGGTACACAATTTGGTCTAGGTATTATTTGGAAAAGTACTCTATTCGGCATTATCCGTTAGAGCTGTTTCGTGCATTTGACTTGGGGCATGCACGAATGTCCGATCATGGTCATCTATTGTAATTTTGAAAACCTGTGTAAGTTCGATATAAAATCCACACGACTCTGTGAACTGGTTGCCTCGGCCTTTGCTCACATCAGCCTGACCGTCTAGAGCAACACTACATGTAGACCTGTTTCGTGTATTTGGCTTGAGGCAAGTCCGAGGAACTCTTGCGCTTGCGTTTTCATTTGGGCTATGCTTGTAATAAACTATTTTTGGTCATCTGCACGAAAGTGCGGTTTGACTTTAGTGCACGTTTGGGGACTTTCGTGCACTGCACTAAACAGCTCTAGTGCCAATGACAATGAAATTTTTCCTGGTAGTGCAACGGGTACGTTGTACGGACAGCCCTATAGGGATTAATTCAAAACTCGAAAAGTAGGCACTGATCGGATACAAACTTCAAGTGACCGGTCTTATAAATCCGCCAATTCGTATCTACTACGAGAGAACGCTGTTTCCCACTAGACGGTTTGACAGGGGCTTAAATGATATGTTACGTTAGGAAAATTCGCCAACCCGGCTCTGATTCCGACTCCTCTAGTGGTAGTGATTCTGGATCCGCGCCCAAGCCTCAGTCAGATGAAGAAGACGTGGACGGCACCCTTCTGCCTCGGTCTATTACGTATGTTAGGGAGATATCTGGCTGTGAGTGTGGCTGTTCGCCACATTGAGCGCCGTCGGCTCTCCAGCATCCTCCCTCTACTTGGCCCAGTATATCGGGAGTGCATTCACGGCAGCCTATGATGTTTCTACGGCTTCGTTCACTCAATATCGAAGTCAGCTTAACCCGGGGGTGATCGTATTGTCCAAATCTCAAAGCGGGCACCGAGGCGTCCAAGAGGGAATTCCTATGCAAAAAGGCGGTAGTGTAGCCATTACTGGCGCCTCAACTCAGATTTAAAAGTCCAACACGAAATGATCGTTAATGTCACTGTGACTTCGAGTGCGATTTAAAAGCACTTTAAGCGCGACCTGGGAGTTCAGAGTCCCCTATTTGATACTGCATCGTCTAAAGATCAGAACAGGCTAAAAAACATTTTTTTTTAATTTTGCCCGGCAACTCCGAGATATGTTTTTCATCCGGGCATAACTTTTTTTTCTACCCAAGGTTTTTCGGTAAATGATGGCTCTAGCAGAAAGTCAGTTTTTTTCTAGTGTGCTTACTTTGGTTTTGAGGTTAAATATCTAACGATCATTTCGTTTTGAAAGGACTCAAATGTATGTTGTTCGTGGATAGCTCCTCCTTCTAACAACGAACACAATATAGCTATCCCAGCCTTCGCTCAGCTCTCGTATCTACCGGTAACTAAATGTTCACAAACATTTGAGGTATTTCACTCCTCTTCCACCAGCATGCACATCATTCTTTTCTTAAATTTCAGAGCGATTGCGCACGGCAGGATACGAAAACGAAACGAAAATAAGTGGAGGCCATATGTAGCCATCCTTTGACAGTGCTTCATGTGGTACACACCAACTTGCAGTTCATGTTTTTGTTTACGCTGACGTGTTCAAGTCAAGCCTTGACCTGAAGATCACATTCGAATCCGTCGCCTCGAGCGCAAGTGTCGACTCAACCGCCAGCCATGAGCCCCCTCCAGCTGCAGCAGCTCTTCGACGTGAAGGACAAGGTCGTGGTGATCACAGGCGGCGGCCGCGGCATCGGCAAGATGATGGCCGACGGCTTCGTGCAGAACGGGGCCAAGGTCTACATCGCCTCGCGCAGCCTCGAGGCGTGCGAGGGCACGGCCAAGGAGCTCACCGCCAAGGGCCCCGGCAAGTGCATCCCGGTAATACATACAATGACAAAGTACTCGCTGCAATTGCCAATAGTCGGTAGGCACTGACACTGTGTGTGTGTCACAGCTGCAAGCCAATCTGCTGAGCGAGGCTGGCTGCAAGGAGCTGGCAGGCGAGATCGCCAAGAGGGAGAGCAAGGTGGACGTCCTCATCAACAACTCGGGCGTGTCCTGGGGCGGGGACTTTGACCACCACCCGGAGTCGGGTACGAATCTGTTCAAATATTTTTTTCTTGATTGAAGTTGTGCTCACGGATTTTGTTTTTTCGTGACTTTTTGTCTGTTGGCAGCCTGGAACAAGGTGCTGACAGTGAACGTGACGTCGCCGTTCCACTTGACCAAGTTCTTGTTGCCGCTGCTGGACGCGGCGGCCAAGTCGTCTGATGCGGCGCGCGTCATCAACGTTGGCTCGGTGGCAGGCCTCATGCCCCAGCAGATCGACACCATCGCCTACGACACGTCCAAGGCCGCGATCCACCACATGACCCGCGTGCTGGCGGCCAAGCTGGCGCGTCGACCCAACGGCGGTCACATCTTGGTGAACGCCATTGCGCCGGGCCTCGTGCCGTCCAAGATGTCCAAGGGCATCTCGGTGGTCACGGGACTTGGCATGGACGACCTAGCGTCGGGCATCCCGATCCAGCGCTTCGGACTGGACTCGGACATGGCTGGACTGGCTATTTTCCTGTCGTCCAAGGCGTCGGGGTGGATCACGGGAATGGTGATCGCCTCGGACGGTGGACAGGTGTACACGATGGAGACGGGAGTTGGCCCGGCAAAGCTCTAGGTGGAAAGTGGGTGTAGCATGCCGTTGTTTGCAGCAACATCAACGAGTCAAAACTTATGATGTCCGGCCGAAAAACTGTTTCAATTTCATTCCGTTTTCAGGCACATCTTTTGATTGAACGTTGCCATCCATACTAAAGTTCTACTACGTAAGCTTAGTACTACGTAGTAGTACGACCTTGTCTTCACAAACACACTTCCGAGTAGCGATTTAAACTAGCCGATCAAGGATATCTCAACGGTCCCTTGCCGTAGTATTTGAAGTACGCCTTGTACTTCTCCCACTTAGGGTGTCCTATAGCCATGAACCCCCCCAATTCTTGGGCATACTCAGCTGGAGTCTTGTTGGCCAGCTTCCACACCGCAAACTGTGCTCTCCACTTCGTCGCCTTCCTGACCGAGGCCCATGCATCCTTGATAGCGAGATCAACATTCGCGAGGCGTCTCTCTTCCTTTTCGTCGCTGCTGATCACTTCGTGCTCAGCTCGGAGAAATCGCTTCGTGTCGTCACCATTCTGCTCGCCAATGAGAATGTGAGAGTCAACCACCGGGTCGATTTTTGAAATGCCTGCGGAATCCGGTGAAGCATTACTGCCAGCGACGAGCGCAGCTACAACCACCAAGACGACGTGATGAAGACGCATGGCTAGCCTTGGTAAGGGATAACAGGAACTTGAGTGCGTTCTTGAGAGCGAATAAAAAAACTGGCGAAGTAAGTCCGCGAGTCGCGGCGTGGTCACATGTGCTAATAAAGAAAGCAAATCCGGTGCTAAACCGCGTAACGTTATGGTGATGGTGGAAATCTGGACCTGATGGGGTATATAACGAGTACGTTGATTGCTTGGTCGTTTCTTGGAACGAAACTCGTATGTAGAAGTGGATGCTATCTCGGGCCGGGATAGAGCCCACAGTATAATAAAAGGTGCCTGTATGCACGACTACTTTACTGCATATTATTCAGTAAAGTAGTCGTAGCCATATGGCTTTTGAGAAACCCGTGTATCTTTTCGGAGCATCTTTGCATTTCTGCTCAAGAAGTATCGGAAGCTGCCGTTTACCGTGTGTTATCTGAAAGGATAGTTACATGAACAGTTAAAACCGTAATTACAGTCTGGGTGCCTATTTAGTATGGGTTCCCATTTACTCTTGTTCAGACTAATAGTGGTTGTGAACAAGGGATCCGTGATACACAATTCCATTTTGATGGTAATTTCATCCAGAATCGATCATATTCGATCGATATTCAACCCGAAAGTGACGATAAATCACCTAGAAAACATCCATCATAGTCCACACCATTTATGACTACGTTACCATTGTTTAGTGTGGATGGATGCCTTATTAGCGGATGCCATATTAGTGTGGATTCCTTGTTAGTGTGGATGATTTTGATCCAGACTAATTGTGTTCACCCGCCAGGAATTTTGCCGGCGCAATTAGTCTGGACCAGACTAATTACGGTTTTTACTGTAGCTCTCAGGAGAGCAGGTTCCAAAAAAAAACGTCGCCACTACAGCCCAGTTATCGAGTCCAGGTATTGTCGAAGTCCAGTTATCGTCCAGTTCCGAAATTTATAATATGCATTACCGGCGCACAGTTGCAGTTTATTATTGAATTCACCCCGGCACTTAGGAACCGGACAATACCTGGACTTGGGAACTGGACTGTAGCATTGGCAAAAAAAAGAGTCTCTCCCGACATACCAACTCATTCGCTGGAAAAATAGCTCATGTAGCGATTTACATCGCCTCTTCCGAGCCCATACAGTACAAGATCAAGTCAAGTTACACCGATGTCACAACGGGCGACGCCCGTGGGTGGAACCCCTGAACTTTCAGTCTAGAATAGACACCGTGCGATCAGTGCTGGTCGCACTCCAGCACAAGTGATCTCGGTGGCGAAGAGGATGCGAGTAAGGACTCGTTGACTCAGTCAGTACTCAGAGCAATTTTAATGTGGGGGCCACCTGTAGAGGATGTACAAGGTTCATTATAGCGTTAAACAATGATTTCAACTTGTTGCTCTATATCACGTGAAAAGCTTGGTCGCCTACTGAAAGCGTGGGCAATTCACGATTCAACAAGTCTTCCAGAAAACACCAGCTGGCACATGGGATACAATGTCACTCACCGGGATTTGTTGTTACTCAGCAAAGATAGATGTCCTATTCTCTGGATTTTATCCGCATTGAGGTACGATTCTTCTCTGATTTAATACCTGTCGATCACGATACATCAATAGTTTTGGTCGTTTAGGCGAATTACCTGTAACTCTTGATAGTCGGTGTGATGTTTAAGTTATGCTGATATGTTGACCCATCCAGTTATGATTCAGATTAAATACCTGTTGCATTTTGTAACTTGCATTCAATTATAATACATGCGACAGATTATGTGTTTATTAGCGCTGGAGCAACAAGCGTAAGATTTTCCTGCTGGAGCAACACGCATCAGATTTTCTTTGCTGCCGACGGAAAAAAACTCAGGCATTACGAGATTTTCACTGCATTATATTATTATATTATAACGCGGCGCCACGTTATAATATTATGCACATAATTAAAAAAGTTAGTCGGCCGTTAGAATTTGGAGGCAGTATGTGCAGTTCAAGCAGAAATTCGAGAGCGATAACTCGTTCGAAGCGGCCGTGGAGAGATCCCAAAGATCTGAATTATTTGGCGCTTCGAGAATCTTAGATATTGACAGAGAGTTCAGCACCTTGGTATGGCTTGGCTTCAATCCCCCCCCCGCTCACAGGGAGACATTAATGCAGACATAAAATAGGCCTCGCACCAGAAAAAATGTCCTGCATGGATGTCATTCACGACCAGTTTTCTAAGAACCCTCCTCCGTTAGACTAAGCGAGCACAGCGACCCGATCCGGCGCGCAAGCGCGGTAGGGCTCATGCCTTTCATGCTTTTGGGTTCGCGCGGAGCGCGTGCAGGGTGATAGTTTATGCTGTTTGGTTTGTACCCGCTGCCGAAGGCAGCGCTATACGTACCCCGCCTGCGGTTTTCGAGCCGTGCGCGCAGCGTGCGGGCGTAAACCCAGGACAAACAATGTCCTCCATATCGTGACACCCCCTCCTAGGTCTTTAAGCGACTGGAAATACATGTTTTAGATGAAAGTTATAATAAATTTTACAGATTTAATATGTTGGTTGGCAGCTCCTTACAAGGCGAACGGCAAGTGAGCAAAACGCTGAATAAACGAAACTGTCTTCCACCTAGTCCAGTGGGAAGGTTTTCGTGAGTTCGCGTGGGAACCTGCTGCTAACATTCACTGGCAAGCGGTTGCGGAGTTTGAGCGCGAAACTATTGACTATGTCTGGTTGTACCAGTCAACGCGTCGGCGGCGAAGACGTCGGAGCCTGCGCTTCGCCTAAGGCGTATTAATGGTGGTGTATGCGGGGATTCATTTAATGCATCAGTAGCTATATGTATAGCTGACGTTGTCTTGGGCAAGGAACAGAGTGGCAACTTAAAATTAGCGTAGATTAAATGATAATTGGTTGTTGAGATCTGTGGGTGGGTGGGTTTTCTATTAACCCACCCAATACCCACAACATGGTAGTCGGGGGTGGACGGGTGGGTAACCCCGGGGTAACACAACCCACAATTACCCAACTGGGAACCCTGCCTACTGGTACTGAAAGATGAGGCGACACATTTTACCGAGCTGACACCGTGTTCCGGCCCGACCAGCACCGTTGCTGTCGAGGAAATTCTGGCATGGCACAGCCGGTTTTGGTGATCCCCCCGTCTGGATCAGTGACCAGGGCTCAAATTTCACGAGTAAAGTGGCTGCTGAGGTGTGTCGGCGACTGAAGGCTAATCACGATTTCACTGTGCCATACAGCCCTTGGATCAATGGAAGTGCTGAACGTGCAAACCGCGACACTATGCAGGTTCTCCGTGCGCTGTGCCTAGAATACAAGGTTGACACCCACGATTGGACCTAGTTCGTCCCGGTACTACAAGCAAGTTCAAACCACACGCCCATTCCGTCACTTGGCAACCGAGCGCCGGTATAGTTGTTCTGTGGGCTACCTCCTTCGACGCCGCTGTCGTTCTGCATTGACGCCAAGCAGCAACGTATTGTTGAGGTACCCCTGCGGACGAGTTGAGGACCAGCATCCAGGATATGCACAAGCCGATGACGGTGACCCGCGAGCAACAGACCCTACGCAACAAACGGATGCAGAAGTACGCACGTCGACGCAACTTTGACGTGGACGACTATGTTCTACGATCTCGAGTCGACCAAAAGCACTACGACAAGTTGCTGGTCACCTGGGTCGGTCCGTACGAAGTTGTACGTGCCGACAAACACTCGTTTACAGTTCGCCATTCGTTGACGGGGGAGGAGAGAGACGTCCACCCGTCACGGTTAAAGGTTTATGCAGACAGCTCTTTGGCAATCACGGAAGAACTTCGCGAGAATGTTTGCGCTCAAGGCATGCTGTTGTCGGTGTCTACGCTAAACGAGTACAGATGGAACCGTGCCAAGAGAGACTATGATGTTCTGGTTGGCTGGAGGGGTCTCGAGTCGATCGAAGACTCATCGGAATCGACCCAGCAACTACGCAAGGACATTCCGGTACTGCTGAAGCAGTTTGCTGCATCAACGAGCGACCACCGCTTCTTGCAGCATGTGACGGCAGCAGCAAAACACAGGTCACATCGAAAATGACTGCTTGGTTTTGACCAAACACCAGGTCAAGCTACGGCGGCCACCGAGTGAGTAGTCAAGGCTTGGGAGGGTAGTGTAGTGGGGGGGGGGGTTAGGAAACGACAAGATCTTTCCACTCACTTGGACATCGCTCTGCGATGCCGAGCTGGCAATAGGAGATAGCAGTTAGGACACCACTGCACATTACTGCCCCGTCGACTGGCCGACTGGCAGAGCCGAGCAGTGAGCTATACGGATTTTTTTAAGTCAAGCTCAATACACTTTGGGTTTACCAGGAAACGCCTGCTTCCCCAGAAGAGTTTTGCTCGGACCTACTACAACGTTTAAGCAAGCTCATTGATGAAGACACCTACACAGACCAATACGGATCCCCCACTAAGTTTACTGTCATGTTTATACATTACATTTTATTAGTATTTAAAAAAAATACTTCGAGGGGAATGGCGCTGCGAAGATTATTGGTCTATGCTCGAAACGAGCAGAATGAAATTGGGCATCAACATGTATTAACCCCTTACTTCCCGGATCTATTTACGAGGGCATATTTTACCATGTCCCATAACATACTATATAGAAATTTGTATTACCCGAAATTTCGCAGCAACTATATCACCGGGATAGTACAGGGTTGTCTCAGGCTATAAACATGGCATATCCAGCATTACAGGTCCAATGTTGGCGATAACCTTGACCATCGTTAAGCTTATGATATCTAAGACAACATAAAAACTGTCCTTTTTATCTGGGCAGTTTTTTTAGCAATGCACACGTGCATCAGTGGTCGATGACCAGAAAAAAGATAAAAAATCAATAGCGTTTCAATTGATTGCATCGCAAAAACATGTAAAGCAAGTGCATGTACCCACAAGCCTATGCTTTATCTCCTGCCACGGCTCCGTCGGAATCTTCATTTTCATTCTCCTCATCTCTTTCAGCAGCTAAACGCCGGCGGCGCTTCTTGCCTGGGCGCACTGCAGGAGGCCGGTCGCGCAGTTTGTGCTCTTGTAGCAGGCTGCGTGGGATATCGTTTCCATTTCTCCAGTCATCGTGCCAGATAGCGAAGCAAGTTTTCTCCCTGCCCCGCGTGACGTTGCAGAAATATTTCCTGTAGAATGAAACATTATCATGCCCGTCATGAATTCAACACGATGGCGACGTACCGTCGATTTCCTGTGGAGCACTCCGGACAGAAGTATTTCGTGTACTTCCTCGGCTTTGTCTTGTACAGCGCGCACACCTTGCAGGAGCGTTGGCGCTTCTTGAGTCCTTGCACGTTGTCCACCATATCCGGGTTTTCTTCGAGGCGATGTCCACCCATGTCGTCTGTACGGTCCATTGCTCGCCCTTGCGGAGCTCCTTCACGAGCAGGAGAAGCCGCTGCCCTGTCGCGAGCTGTAGTTGCTATCTGCTTGCAGAGTCATGTCAACATAACAAACATAAGGTAAGCCTCCGTACATCGTTATGTTGACCTAGCCAACATAACGCACCTCAATTGTTTCGTAGGTCTCGGCGGAGTCGACGGCTAGTAGCTGCACCATCAGTGTTTCGAAGGATGCGTAATGCTTCGGCGGACGCTTCTTTGCCGGTGGACGCTCATCGTTCAGCTTATTGTGATGGCGAAACACGATAAACGCGTTTACCAGCGCCTTGTCGAGTAGCCCTAGGAAGAGTGTCTTGTAATATTTCCTTGTCTTGTAGCTGAGCTTTATGCTATAGCGCTGCATCCGGAGTTGGTCGTGAACGTCGACACCTCCTATCCAGCGGTGGTAGTCACGGACCAACTCCGGCGCCGATACTGGCTGCATCTCTCCACGAACTCGCCGCACTGCAATACATAACATCACAGTTTAGCAACACATTGCATTCGCAACAGCGCCGTTGAACTTACTGACTGTGCCCGTTTTGTGACTGCCTCCACTTGATAGCAAATGGACGGGGTGCGGTCCATCCACATTGCAGCAGTTATTTGCAGGAAACGCTTCTTCTGAGCGAGCTTGATCGTCCCCTGCGGAGGCACCACAATCTTCCGCTTATTCACCTGCTTCGTCTCCTTCTTTGTGATGATGCCCTTTGCGTATCCGGAACGGTCAGTCTGGATAGTGCCGGTCAAATAGATTCGTCGATGCAACAGCTCCAGCGCCAAAAGAGTCATCATAAACTAACTATTTTGTATTGGTGTATTTAGATTCTGAACAGTTTGGCCCAGATCCAAGTTACGAAGACTTATACGATGGAAGTTACGGGCCGAGCGAGAGCGTCATGACAGTCGGAGACGATCCGCTAGCACTCCTCTTCTACTTCATGCCACCAAGGCTCTGGACTTAAATTGCTATTGAAATCAATCGCTACCACACTCAGTCGATTGCGAGGGCCATCCGCTCGCAGCAGCGTCATGCAGGCCTGCAGGTGAAAGATTTGTCCGATATCCGGAGTCGACTGGCGCGTGTGCCAGACATTGAGCCGTGGGAGATGCTGCGCGTCATGGGTCTGCTAATTGCGCGAATACTGATGCCTATCCGCAAAGGCATCGATGCGCATTGGTCTATGAAGCAAGTGGGTGCGCTACCTACGAACCGATTCAACCTCTTCATGACTAAGCACAGATTTTTTCATATTATGGGTTATCTACACTTCTCGAACAACAACTCCCCAAGCGCAAGCGTCGATCGCGTGTGGAAGATCCGGCCGGTTGTGGATGTGTTGCAGCGGACCTTTGCTCGTGGATACCGCGCGCCTCCTGTGATTAGCTTCATCGCTTCATCGAAGCTACCCTGCCGTCCCGTTCTCGCTACAACCCGACTCGCCAGTTCAACAAGGATAAGCCTCACAAGTGGGGGACGAAGGTATTCGTCGCCACATGCGCGGTGACGGCGTATTGTTTGAGGTATGTGACGTAGGACTGTGGTATAGGCCGAAGCCTATACCACAGTTTTTGTTTGGCCCAAGTGCTTATGTTGTACCCGAGACAACATAAGCTCCATTGCCTTCTGTGCTGTCCTCCAACATAAGCTAACATAATTTGTGGTTGTTACTACAGGATTGAAATCTATTGCGGAGCCAAGACCAACTTACAGACACCCGTGCCAAAGGACAACAATACCGGTGAGGCTGCCGTCCTGAGGAACATAAATGCACTTTGTCCTCCATCGACCACGTCGCCTTGGCGTTTAGTCATTACGGATCGGTTCTATACATCAGTCAAGGGAGGAACCATACACGAGTATCCACTTATGTTGTATATGGACAACATAACGTACCATATTCCCAGCCGTGTGTCCGCATCATCGAGATTGCCTTCTTGCTCTGCGCAACCGAATTGCAGACTGACTCAGGCAAGTCCTCTCCTCCATCTTCTGTCTCGTCATCTTTCAGCTCTCCAATGTCCCAGTCGCCATCGTCACCGTCTTCGGAGCTGTCTTGGTCTTCGCGGTCCTCCTCTACCGACAGGTCTTCGTCAGAATTCAGGTAGGTGCACTTGTGGGCATCAGTATCCATCAGATTGGCATCGCCATCAACGACGCACGGCGGCGGCATACGCAATAAACCCGGAGCTGCCACATCTTCGCCGGATCTACACTCCTCACCTGCACTCACGTCCTCCAGAATTGCGCGTCGTCTTTTGCGCACGTTTCCACCGGGGCCAGGCTGCTCAGTCGCTGCATCTCCAGCAAGAGCAGTCACCATATCTGCAATGACCTCCGCTGCAGCGAGGTCCGCCGTCACAGGCTGGCTGATCGCGGGACCCTTCGCCTCTGGCGCGTCTTCAGCAGGAGCGCTGTCCACATCTGCGGCCTTCGCCTCTG